>JAQGAE010000454.1:0-36593 GCA_034696685.1 Julus scandinavius | reverse complement strand
GCAATGCTTTTCCTAGTTAACTCACGGTTAACCTTAGGTTTAGCTTAACCTTTGTTGGTGCAACCGGCCCTTAATAAGCTTTTAGGATTACCGTCATTTCAAGTATTCATTTTCGTTACTCAAATTACGCAATTACTTACTTAAAATTATTTTTATTGATAATCGATTACTACATTGTAATCAATTTCAGATTATGCTAATACTCATAGTTTTAGAATACGGGAATACTCAAGGATATTTGTAATCACCCATTGTGAGTACATTTTTGTAATCGAGTGCATTGTACTCGTATGTTTTGAATACATTTGTATTCAATTACTTTTGCACATTTTGTAATCAAATTGCTTTTTATACTCAGTAATATCCTTTACTCGTTACTCATAGAAGTGCTCGTTGCTGAGCAACCATATGCTCAAAACTTGCATATTTCGATCATTAAGGAAAACTTATCTATACATGACATTGTAAATTCCTCGTTGCAAAACAAAGTAAGCTTTATTTTCTGAAAATGTCATATGAAAATAAAATTATTACAAGATGGTTGAGTCTTTATTGAAGCAAAAATATTTTCCCAAATCATCATGGCCAAGTGTTTGCATATTATTCAAAGGTAATAACCAACATCTGGAGCAAGTTTTGCAGATTTGCAAGTCTAAAATAATGTGCAGCACCCATTTGCAGTTAAACACTGTCTTCATTTATAAAGTATCAGCTGTGTTATGGGTTCAAAATAGAAAAATGAATGTCTTAGAAAATACTCCTCACATTACATTAGTCAGCGAGTGCTAACTTCAAGTTTGTTTTCTCGCAGATTGGATAATGAGTAAGGTTGAGAATAAGTTTCCCCCGCCTTAATTGGTTATCTTTTTGCAAAAATGCTAATAATAATGTAGATGCAAATGCTTGATGGGTTAGGCCGAAATTCGATAGTACAACCGTTAATTGGAAACCAGACTTTTACTTTATTTGGTGAAATAGTATATTATAACATATCTAATGTTTCAAAGACAAGATTGCGTTAAATGTGATGAGTCTGCACCTTGCCACTCTTTAACTTTCATTTCATTTATTCTCTCATTTGTGCAAATTGTCATTGAAAGTAGCAATTTGGACAAAATCCAAAAGTACTGAAATGCGATGTAATTTGCAAAAAGTGCAGTTTAAATTTGTACACGTGAAATGATATTGACGGTAGTTTTTGTCAAATGCAAATTGAATATTCTTCGAAGGTAAATATAATTGTACAAACCGATTCGCATGTGATATCTCAAATGAATGCTTGGATGACATCTTTGAATCAAACTAAATACGTTCTCTTCAATAAGTTTCTTTTTGTTTATTCATACGATTCATTACCGTTTAATTTTTGGTGTAAATGGCGGTAATTAGGTTTATTTTCGGATGAATTAGTTTTCTGTATCCGTTTGCTGTTTTGCAGACAATGCGAGAGGTTTTAGAAACTGCTGACATATATCTTGGTTTCCCTCAGCATTTTCTCGTCTCGTTTAAGGCCAGTTTCTTGCTGTTGTTACGAAGATGAAACTGCGTCATTTGTAAACAACCATTGTTGGAATGCATGTTATGTTTGTATGCTCGCTGCTGAGAATCTGATTTATTATTCAGTGATTTCAATTTATCTTTTGAATTTGAATAATTACGTAGATAAAGCTTCATGAAAATAAGAAGAGAATTGAATGAAAATGAGCAGTTGCACTCGCTTTTCTTAAAAGGGTTAAATTTGAAAATTTGGGAGAGCACAAAATCGCATGATGAATAATGTTTTGGCCTTAGTCATAAAGGGATACTGCATTTGTATATTGTAGCAGAAGCAATGTCACGTGGGTTATACATTAATTGCTAACATTGTAATTAAAGCATTATTCTCCCTTCTTTAACAATTTGCTTCGCATGCAGCGCCCTCTGTGCTTGCCACTGCTAGTGCCCTTTCCAGACATTTGTCATAAAAAACATGACCATTTTAGTAAGTTTTTTTAGTTAACTGGCAGCATGTTGCAAAACCATAACAAGTATTTTATTTTTTGTAGTTACTGTAAACATTGTTCAATTGTTCACATTGTTAAAAATAGTATCAATAATCTATTTGATTGATTTGGCTTCTGTGCGATTCCTATCGCAGATGATTATCATTCTAACCATTAACTCTAAGATTTACCATGGAATGGTGAAGTATGTATGACATGTAATTTATATTCAGTTTTAATCATATTGCTTGCTGACCATCGACCAATAGATAACTATTTTCCTTTGGATGGTTTCTTTGACTGTTCATAAAAGATTGCGTGCATGGGTGTTCAGATGTATCTCTAAATGATGATTTTTATTTCGTTGACTGATTGCCTAACCCTCGATCTTTGCTATCGATAACACCAATCGATCAAATACATAATGGCTACTTGGCCAGCATTCTCCGGAGTGATAACAGCAGCAAACAAGACAGTGAAATAGATATTTTTATCCTCTATGATTGGTTTGGTGGGATATGATTGTCTTGTTTCACCAGACATATATATATATGTGAAATAGATAGAGTTGCTCTGTATATGGTGTATATATATATAAAAAAATGATATTAAACGGGAACCGCGGAATTTATCGTGAACGATTTATGGCTAATAAAAGATAAGTCTATGAGCCCAGAAAATGGGAGAAACGGATCGATGAAATCGGGCGACAAATTTTCCACAAATTCTGCAATAATTACCTTAAGTCTTGAACCCCATCATATCTAACGTACCCTAAAGTAAGGGGTAGTAAAAAATTATTTCAGATAGTAAATTTCAAATAAAAATCGCCTGCTGTATTGCGGAAAAAATTGCAGAAAGTGCGATGCCAAAGCCGATATAGAGACTTGAACGAATATTCTGACGAGAAGTGCTAACATTTCACGGTATCTGAAGAGGTATCAAATTCAAAATGACTGATTCATACATGTAGACAGCTGCACTGTATTTCATCTTTTAGATCTAGAAACTTTTCAACCATATCCTCTATACCAGTGATTTTCAACCTTTTTTAACTCAAAGCACACGTACATTTTGTCGCGGCACAGCACAAGTTCTAAATGAAATAAGATAATTTAGAAATAAAAATGTGAATTTTTGTTAATACTGTATACATTTGTTAATAAAGCAGAACACCGTTAATTTGAAATTTCGAATAATCCGAACCGAAATTGGAAAAGTTAGAGTTAATGAAATTATGAACTGAAAACACATTGTATACTGTATATTTTCAAAATATATGGATTATCAAAATACATTTCGATACAAATACGTGGTTAGCACAATATGTGGGTTATTTAGCCACGTTAATTTAAAGTATTCAGCTAAATTATATGTGAATAGCCCAATATGTCAAAATGTAGCCTCTGAATGAGTAATTTGTGTATTGTTCCCAGTTGTGTGTCTGACAGAATTTGCATGCGCTTGGTTTGCAACATAACATGATTTTGTGCAGCCCATCATTTACCACTAAACCAGAATTGTTGTGCCCAAGTAAACATATACAATGTTGTTGTTTTTTTAAAATAAATTTCCCAAATGCACAACATAAGTTTTACATCTGCCTGTAATGGTAGCATCGAATTTCTTTCCTCTAAGATATAGAACTATTGATAGCCATAAAAATACCACGAATACAGTATACTTTTTCATACTACAATTACTATGAGGGCAACCATAGCAAGAAGAAAAGAAAGCCATATAAAGGAACGTTTTTCTGTACTGTTTCGTATGAATATCAATTATTGTTACTGCCATTGGCTAGTGCGTATATCATATTGCCGGAATGGCCCCAGTGACAGCAAGAGACCCATTATTATCCATGTTATAGAGATGGGGAAGAAACATTTCTTTATATAGCCCAACGTAGAATTCTGAATAATGCGAGCATATTATTTGCGAATTTGTTCCAAGTCATCGATACATATCCTTATTCTTATGGAAATCATTACTTTTGCTATTTCTATAATTTTAAATGTATGCGATGTTATCAGAAAAAAATGTACATATGTACACTGTTCGAATTTCGCACTTTCACTGGCTGATCTACCATTAGGGCCCTGAGCCTTTATTATACATGCAGATATGACTGTATTTCCAATATGGTATACCATATAGTTGAATATGGTGCATACATGGTTAGGTATATAGATTTCCCATGGCCTCAGGAACACATGCAAACTTCCTGTATCAATAAAAACATAATACCCATATTTCTAAAATGCACAGTATTATAATTTTTATTTTATTATACTTTTTAAACCACATATATGGACCAGCCACCGAATAGTAAATACATAAAGTCCAGCTTAAAATTCACAAATGCACCATATTGTATATTTCAATATGAAATTATTTGCAAATTTCAGATTCGTGTATCAGTCTTTCACGCTATTATTTGGTCCAAGTATAACAGTGTTCTTAGACCACAGTTGCCATCTTTAAAAACAACATTAACGGTAAATAACAATAGTTTTAGGAATCTGCATCTAGAAATTAACGACTAAACTTTGTTCGGTCTAGTTAATCATCAGCTATTATAATCGCGAGATTAGCGTGAACGGTAACGATGCTCCATAAATCTTTCCTTAAATTCGCCACTTAATCTTGCAGTAACGGAAATGGCTTGGGGAATGCAACTCCTTGCAAAAATCGTATGGGAAATCAATGTGAACCCGAAAAGCACTCGAGAGAGAGATTTTTTAGGTTGGTAACGTCCGTTCGTTTGTATTTTAGAGCCGGTGGTAGGCCATATTTATCGATTGATTTCTTCGAGATTCTCTCGTTAGCTTTGAACTGAGGAAAATTGCTTTTATGCGGTGTGGACCAAACTTTGAAACCAGATATTTTACCGTGAAATACCACGTTTAATTCCCTTGAAACCAGAAGACCATCTTGCTGCTGTCTGGTCGTTGAATCGCCATGCGTTGCTCAGCTACCCTGAATGCGGAATTAAATATTAATTGAGTTTAAACTTTGACAGGAATGGATCTGACAGTTCGAATCAAATGGTTCATAGGGTCTTTATTTGATATGCACCCATAGGGAATGCTCGATCCTTTTCCACGTGTTAAGGATTCAAGTTTTTCCTTAGTGGTTTTATACATGTTTAAGCGTAATTCATAATGGATGTCTTGTAATGTTGTTTACTTCCAAATTCCAATGCAGTGGACAGGAGGTCTTAATTCAAATGTTCTCTTATAAACAGTTTACGGCAGTTATGTGTTGATGGGATTACATAGCACTACAATAGCATCACCACAATCAGTTTAATGTAATTTATATGTTGTTGAATGCCTATGTAATGTTTTGAACTGTTATCATTATAGGCTGGACTTTTCCTTAATCTAAAAACTCGGTTGGTATATGAAACTTTAATTTAACCATGATGTTGGTGGTCTTTTAAGGTGATGTCACCTTCGGTTAATATTGAGTATATGGGCTTTTAACCCTACCCCATGACAAGCTGGTGCTGACTGTAGAATACTGATAGTGATATTCTCAGATTATAGACTGCACTATAAAACACTGAATAAATTCTGTATATTAAAGTTTTATATACCACTCTACCTACAAATACATATTGTATGCTTGCGAACTACAGAGGGGGCACATTGGAAAAACTATGGAAGTAAGGAGGGTGTCCTTTGAATAATCTGGCCATATGTGTTGGCATAAATTCTTAGCATGGTATCTTTGCACTCGTTTATATATGGGTATCTGTACTTGTAAACATATCTGTCCATGCATACATATAGGATAATTGTATAAATACCATATACCAACATATGGCTAATATTTCGTAGTATATAATGCATTAATTAATGGATTATACATTATATATATGAGGGAAATTTGACTATGTGTATGGACCATTGCAGAATTATGCAGCTGATATACCGTTTTTGCAATATGGCTCGTCGATGGCTAACTAAGTTACGTATTTAGCTTATCTCATGACCAGTATATGATTGGTGAAATATGGCCGACAGATGTCCATATATAGTTTTTCCACCCGGGGAGATTCGACCAGAATTCCCAGACGACCATACTTGCAACTGGTACATGAAAAAGCAACAAAATGGACTTAGGACCCGAAGGAATTGATTCATTTTGGCGGAAATAATAGCTGGGGAGAAAATGATTTCTTTTCTTAAATTAAACGGACTCCAAAGATGGAAAATCTCACGCCTCAAGGGAGGCAACCACTGATTGCATTTCCGCTTTCCTGGGTTGCCTCGCCTTGTCTTGCCTAGCGGGTTTAAATAAAAGCTGGCATATATTTGAGATTGAAAATGACAAGCTTTTCTATCCATTCAAATGTGACTTAATGTTTTCAAATTGAATTACCTAATAAAAAGCGCTTCCTAAGGCAATAAAAATGGCTCTATATATTCTCGTGAATTTTTCCTTAAAGTGATCCAAATCCCCGCGAGCCATCATCCGTGCCATTCATCACTCCTATGATGACATCGTTATTAACCAACTGTCATTAATCCTTATCATTGCATCTTATACACGCCATAAAACTAAATCCAACTTAATGAGCTGAAAGGATTTGGAGCCAAATCCATAGTGGCCTTTTTTTGCCCTTTATTACAGTGGACCGGTAATTGGTGGAATTTCTGCCACATGCTTAGTAATTTCCTTATTTTTAAAGGAAATATGAACGAAACCTGTAACCTTTGCAATGTTTCCTGCCGAATGTGATAATGCTGCATGAAATCATTGCTTGAGATACGTATATATCAAGAGATATTATTGTTATATACCAATAAAATCCTGATATAAAATCTGAATATTGCAGACACAATTTTTTTTGCAATATTCAGACAATATTGCAAGTTGATATATATGCTAAAGGTAGTGATGTATTTGTAACAAATATTTTTTTCAAAAATATAAATTACCAGTTTTGCTTAATTGACCATAGCAGTGCACAATTTAAAATGAATATGTGGGTAGTTATTTACTCAAGTGTTTATTTAGCTTTGAAGTATATACAGTTGGTCGAAGGTTAGCTAATAAGCAATTATATAAATATATAACAATATAAAAACATGCTCTTTGAGTAAAAAGTTAGATTTTATGCTTGGGAATTCTCATGTTTTCTGAAAAAAACTGTAAACTACTGCCACATTAGTGCCAATCGCAAATTTGTACTTCAGTATAATTTTACATTATGCAGCACAAACACATCTTTGGTTATTTCACAAATTCTAAACTTCTGCAGGTGATGAAGCAAAACTTTTTCTTCTACAATAAAGAACCCGGTCGAGCAAATGATCCTTTAATGTAGATCAAACTCAAGGTTCGAGTTTGTGCATGATTGAATTCAGATATTTAATTATTCTTGATTTAGGAAAGTAGAGCACGTTTACTTTAGGAGCGCCCTGCACTTCGTACAGTAGATGGCGCAGTGCCACAAATGCCCTAGAAATTGTATCTGCTTATAGGGCGTACTTTGTTTTTGTTTGATATACCTCTTCTTTAATTAGATGTTTGTCACTGAGACGTCTTTTTCCCTTAACGTATTATATAAATTAGTTTCAAAGTCACCTGCAGGAATAGACGTACTGACTCACAGAAACTTAAAATAGCATTAAAAAAAAAAGGAAAATTTTGTCCTTGTCAGTAATTTCTGCATGATGTAAATAGGGGAAAAATGAATGCGAGCATCGTCTTTTGCCAGGTGATTCTTAAAAATGAAATCGGAAATGAAGTACAGGCAGTATTCCTCCAGGAGGCCAAATTAAACAACACGATTGCTGGTGGCTATTTGCCAAAAACAGTCTTGAGAAGAGCTAAAAATATGGCTCACTTTTAATTATGGGTTTTGGGGCTACCATTTGGTGCCTGATGAAACACTTTCCGGCAAGTGCGATTTTTTTGAAACCCTGAAAACGATTGCCGTGAAAATTTTTGGAGATCATGGAATGTTATCCAAGCTAAACAGCCAACTCAATGAAGCTTTTATTTGACTGTAAATCGATGTCAAAGTCATCGATCACATTTAATTTCTGTGTGCTTGTTATTGGCTCTACAAACACTCCGTGTAAGCTTAATAACAGTACGTCTTCAAGTTGTCAATTTGTGTTTGACATGTTTTCATCATAAAACTTGTCTGGAATTCTGTCGAAGATAACATGGATACCCTCAGAAACTTTACCATGCATGGGGTATAGTGATATTGTAACGACTCCCTGACCGTATAGTTACATTGTCATGGTATCCAATTATTTGAAAAGTATTGAAATGATACTTTTAATGCTAAATGTGATTCAGTGCTAATGGTAGCTGAAATCAAATTAAATAAAATGGAGGGGGAATCGATTCAGACGTTTATATAAAAGTGTCTGTCTATAAAAACTGTAAAAAATTGAAAATAATTTAATCGCGACAAAGACTTGCTAGGGATTCTTGATCCTGTACATTTTTTTATTTTGTTGAAAATTGAAAATGGTAGGCCTATCGCTATTCTAACTCACTTGCATTCAGACACGCCATGGGTTTTAGAATTTAATTTGATAGTGAATTTTTTCTATTATTGTCCCTAGCCAGTTTTTTTTAAAACCCAGTAGAAAATAAGAACATGGTTTTATCGTATATAAATTAAGATAATTTAGATGAAATTAAGTGAAACCATAATGATGTTACATATAGTATAGTTTTTGAATGATTGTTTCTGTGATTTAATTTTTAAAATATTTATTTTTTGCAGGAAATATGTCTTATGCCAACGTTAAATTCTCGGATTAATGGTGATAGAAGCCGAAGAAACACATCAAGAAAATGCCTTGGAATAATAATTTAAACTAGCCCAGGTGAATATAATTCCAAACTGATTAGGTAAAATATTTCCTAATTAGACATCCGTTAAATAATTTGCGCACGTGTATTTATGTTTTCACAAGAAACATATTTAGTTTTTTTATTGTTTAATGTAGGCCCTAGGGGCAGTGTTCCTGTTGACGATGTCCACTCGGACAGTGCTTAGCCTGGACCAAGAGGTTGGAGTTAGCGATGCTCTCCTATTGGACCCCTTAAATGAAGATATTCTAATCGCGAATATCTATCAGCGTTTTAAAAGAGACCAAATTTATGTAAGTAAGACTACATTCACGTATTTTTGTTATGTGTATTCAATTCCAGCTGATTCAATAGAACACTATTTATACAGCGTATTTTAGCAGGCTATATAGTGCTAATATTTGCAAAGGCACATTTTCATGCAAATTGAAATCGCATTCGTACATAATTTTCCAATCAGTTTAATTAATATTTCATCCTTTTTAACAAATGTGTACTTTTCATTCTACTTGTCATAATAAATGCATCTGCATAATGCCTAAAAGCAACAGGCATTATATGAATTGATTTTCATATATATATATGTAGGTTACATAATTTTTCTATATATGTTAACCAATATTTGAATCGAATTTTTTTAGTACATTAATCGCTTAAGTTGGTAAGAAAAAAGTTCTGAGCTTAGATTTATTAGAAATACAGTTGTTATCTAAACTTTAATTAAAATTATGCAATATTAATAATTCACACATACGTGAATTCATATATTTCACGTGTTTAATAATAATATGTAACATTATGCACCTGTAGCTGAACCGCTAATTTTTTGTTATATCTAATGAAGGACCCGAGGGCATAAACAGTGTAACAACATCCCAAAGAATATAATACATGGTATTAGTAATTTACCACTTTATACATGTGTGCTATGACTAAACTCCTGTTCTGGTACAAACAAGTTTATGAATTAAAGACGAATTATTTTATGGACATTGATGGTCCTAGAAAAGGCTTTTACAAAATTTAAATTATGGTATTATCAAAATGTACTGCCTTTCAAGAATTCGTAGAATATGATAGAGTAATGGATATTGGCCTAGACTGTGTGATTCAGACCACTTTTTTGTCTTTTAAAACTAAAAAACGACTAACTTAATTATTAATAATAATGGAATAAATAAAACAATAACATAAGGAACAAGAGAAAGGATAACTGTCCTTAACTTTAAGACATATGCTATAGACACAGACACGACCATGATTGCCTAGAAATCCGAGTTCTGTATGCATTTATACATTTATGAGGCAATGAAAGTATACTTCAGGTGCTCAACGAGTATAAGAAACTAGACTGTTTCATGTTAAAGAACGTTTCTCTTCCCCGACGCAAATGCAATTATATTTTGATTTATTTTTCCTTTGTGTACTCAATACGTTTGCGTCTTGTATTATAATTAAGCCTGTGAGGTTAAAAGGAAGGGACGTAATAACTTGGCAGACATTTATTTTGTCTGCAATGTTAAGCAAACTGATTTTTCATCTGTTTTAATTACAAAAAAAATGAACTCAGCTTGATAGATGTACACGGATTGGTCAACTATACCGTATATTTACAATAATAAGTGGATTGGTTCAAGATGACATTTTCAAAACACTAGCAATAAAAAAAAAGAATTTTCATTGTATTTAATTCAATAAACCAAAAAACCGCACTGTGTTTTTTTGTAAATTTTAACTTATCTCACACTAAATTTTTAGCATTTTTTCAATTAGGAATGTTAGCAACAAACACCTGTTTGTTATATTTTGATGACTGATTTCAACATAAATGCTGTATTTTGCAAAATTTGAAAACGTTATTTTGAAAAGGCTCCTTGAGGCTTGACCGCAAATTTATTTTGTCCATGGCAGGTCATCATGATTTACATTTGTTACATTTACAGCAGGTTGCATTTGTTTGCATCTACTAGCAACAAATAAACATGGTACTACTTATTTGTAAAGAAAACACACGAGATCCATATTTAATTACGGAAGAATTTATCTTTTGATAAATTATGAATGACAAACAAAAAAACCTTAAGAAAGCATATATGGATTTTTCTACGTCTACCTTTCCTTATATGGCGGTATTTTTCATTATTTTTCCGTGTTTTTCATTAGTGGGAACGGCACCAAATTAGGTTATCTTCATCTCATTATAGTTTTTGTCTAATATTAACCTTCAAACGCGTGTAATTTCTGAGTAGTTTGAAAAAAATGCGCTTATAGTATTGGATTATAAGGTATTTTGTTCTTGCTGTATACAATTTTATGTTCTCACATGCCATCTTTCGTCTGTGTTTTAAAAGTAATTTCATTTCCCCGGCAACTGAATTTTAATTACCTATTTAAAAAAGCTATTAAGTAGTTCTTCAAGTATAAAGGCTCGTCTTTACAACAATTTATAGAAGGGGAATCCCAATATGAAATCAAGCTCAACTATCCACTTAAAATGCATAAATGTGCAGCCACGTCGTCTGTGGAAATTTAAGCTATTTCCGCGTTAAGGTTGAGATTTAGCCTACTTAAAACTCTGATGTAGATGGTACTTTATACAGTCAACTGGTAGTCAATATATTGAACGGTTTGCAAGATTAAATATCGTACTCTTCCTACATTTTTACCGAAATGAATATAAAGTATAAAAATCAAACATGGTTCTGGTTGGATGGAAATTGCCTCCAAAAAATATTAATTAGCATACATTTTAGTCAAGTTTAAAATTATATATTGATCCCTTTGCATGGAATTGGTTTGATAAAAATGGTTGCCACTCAACTGTGTCTGAATTTTCATGTAGGCAATATCATTTGTAAGACGCTATACAACTTGCACATGTTCTTTAGGTAATATAATGAAAATATGGATTTTTGCGATAAAATGTTCTTATTCGTTTTTCACGCTTGAATTAAGATGTACCGTTCACAACCTCTTCTCAGGTTTGGAGGCAAAAAATCCGCTTTTTCACAATGGTTCATCAAAAAAATTGCCTTATATTTGATGACTTTTTTGCCATCATTCAGAGATGACAACAGCTTTTCCATCATTTCAGTGCTGACAACGTTTTTCAATATATACATTTTTATATTCTGGTTTTTTTAACACTAGTACTGGAACACATTTTTTGGAAATTTCCAAAATTTTGCCAGTCGATGAGTAGTACACATTGTGTGCACAGTGCGAGTATATATAGGATACACCTAAAGAATTATAAAAAAATATTGCAATTGATATTGCTTGTTAAATATCTATCATAGGTGGAAACTTTACTATCAGTGTTTTTTAAGCTTATTCAGCTTATGGCACACTAAGCTAGGTCTAAAATTGTCGCAGCACACCTGGGGACCTATGGTGGCACACTGTGCGTAAAAAGAAAAACTAACCTAAGTTAACCTAACCAAATCCTGCCCTGCCCTGCCCTGTTCTTTTCTGTTCTAACGTTACTTGGCCTAGTCAAACCTGACCTTCCAATTTCAACCTAAGCCTGCCCAAAACTTAACCTAATCTAATCTTCTGTATCCTTTCCTATTAGCGTACTCTAATATTATACAACTTTCCTAATCTGACATGCCCTATACCTATCGTAACCTGATACTGTATAACCTATTATGACAGTTGATTTATGTATTGTGGGCTTTTTCTTGTCAGCATGTAATATTACAGTGATACATTAAATCAAATTAATTTATTGCTTTACTAAGATTACTTGACAAATGGTGCACCATCTTGTCCCAGTTGGATGGGAATAACCCTCCTTGTTTGTAGAAGCTTTTCTGTAATTCCTGACTTTCTCAGTGTGACCTTGTTGACCAAATACGGAAACGAGATACATGTAGAGGGAGCCAAAGAAACTGGCACTTTGAATGGAAATAAAAGCTCGCCGTTTTCCTCTCTGACATCAATTTTTAGCGTTGGATAATGCACAGCAACAAACACTACGTCCCTCTGTACACTTTATATCTGTTGGGCTAAATTCGATTTGAACTACTTTAGCGTTTGCTGCAAAACGTCGACCCTGTTATTTTCTGCATTTCCCTTTTCGTCTTTCAAAAAATAGAAATTGATATCAAACATTGTATTTTAGAATGAAGACACGAAGATGGTAATCCTCATCCTTGATGCATAAGTAATGCTCTATGGACACCATAGTGTTGATGTAAATGCAAAAGTGATTGAAAATATAAACGAAAAGCAAACGTCTTGTTTTGTGGTCTGAAGCTTTTAAGGTTTTGAATTTTTTCCTATTATGTCAAACAAAATAACATAAGTAGAAATTCGAAATCGATTTTGGTACTGGGAGAAGAGCAACGCTTGTATATTCTCAAACTGAATTCTCGGATGAATTACGTTTACGAATGTCGGCGAATCAGTAGAAGAATTTAAAGAGTGTACACAACTTATTTGAGAATTCGACTCCTGGCCTTCACGTTTTTCAAGTATACTTAAAATGTTAAAAAATGTGAGCGCCTAAGGAGGCTGACATTTAATGTTCTGTATAATCGACGTTTTAATGTGTGACCATTTCTCTAAAACTCTTCTGTTTTCTGCCTTAACGTGGTATTGATTCTCTTATCTTTAAAAAATGATGAGAGTTTATGGTTGACCAGAGCTGTTTTCAGCGCTAATGTCTGGTGTGAACTAGCCATTATAGGCAAACCATTTGGATGACCACCAAATTTCTTTCGTGTTATTTGACCAACAATGTACAGGATGCATCAAGAATTAGTTTTTTTTTTTTGTTGACTGTCATCGAACAGATCCTTGCATTACAGAAGGAAGTTCCATTATAGTAGAAAAGGTCAAAACCACTGCAGTGTTTCGCATGTAGCTTGAAAACTTTAGGCGTGTACTCAGTTTGGGTTTCCTATAATTTCTCAAATACTACTCTGTGTACATGGAATGGATGAATGCCCTAGGCGGAAACAATTCGGCGGATTTGGCGGATGTTTGAATGTACGCTTGCTTGAATAGCGTTTGAAATCTTAGATTAGATATTATTAGTCCTTTATTGCGGAGTGTCAAAAATTAGACCAATACACGTAAGCGTGCCAGTCTGCGGAGTAGTTTGTGCTTGTTTTTTAGCAATTCAAATTCAATCTTTTTCTGTGATGTAGTGACGATGGTCATTGTCTGGCGTTATCGGTGATCGATTCTTGCATGCATCAAATGGTGTTTAAGCCTTTTTTTTTCTTGACAACCTTAATCTGGTTGAGGATGTTTGCGCAGCCAATCATCAAAGATCTGTTCAACATCGATGGTACAGCTTTGCATTTTGCATAAATAATTGAGAGGTTTTTCACACCATCGACTTGAATGTGGTCTGGTTACAGTAACCTCCCCGGAGTTGCTGCTTGGGTACAGTTTTTTCAAATCTTTCGAAACCCCCATGGTGACTAATGGCCTCCTTGGAATTACCTCTGTGCCAAATTCAACGCCTATTGGCCCACCTTTTGCCCTCCACTTTTTTTTCTCCATCTTTTCGTTAAACGCGCCGTACAATTCGTTGGAGCATGTTTGAAATTGAACGTAAATGGATTGAGCTGCTTGCTTTTTGACACGAGTGCGTGTTCCGCATATTTCACGTCTTTTTATCTCGAATTCTGTCCTGAATTTCACGAAATATACGTATATTGGCAACTGACAAGGCCATTCATCCTCTCACAATACGGACGGATCCGCCTGCTGCTGCTACTTGCTAGTCGACATTTGCCCAAAATGCCATCTCCATATAAAGGAAAAATTTCATTTTTTTTTTAGGCCATTTTCCTGTTTTCTTACGGTTTTTAATTCACGATTGTGACTACTATTCAACAATTTCTGTTTGAACCTATTTGAATAAATAAATATATTTATATAATTGATTTTATTCCGAAGAGATTTCTTGTGATTCGCTCCACATGAAACTGATTTTTTTTTCTAATTTCTTTATTTTTAAAGTTCGAAAGTACTATGGGAAAAATAATCGTTATTGTGGATGGTTTCGATGCTTATAATTATATAATCATCTTAATTACAAGTTTAAAGCCAATAATAAATTACATTATTGCCTTTAATACCCGTGAAATATGTCGGTTTTCATACATGTGTGCTTTTGAAATATTATTGAAATGGGTCCCTTTTACATAAGTGCTGCAATGTAATAAACATATCATTTGTACCAGCAGTAGCCTATATTAAAATGTTCTTGATTTTATCACCTCGAAAAAGTCAGGAATTATGCTTGAAATTCGTGTTAGACAGCAGTATATGCTGGAATTTCCTGTCCGAATTGATGAATTTCTGTTAAGAGGAATAAATTCTCTAGAGAACTTGTAAAATGAAAATGTAAAGATTGAGCCTTAGAATCCTTGAAATATGCTTGCATTTATACTGGCAAATATACTAGACACTATGTTTCACTTTTTCATTTTAGGAGCATAATTATACATGTTTTCAGTATGCCGATTTCACAAAAATTTAAATTAACGAAATAAGGATTCAATAAATTCTTAGTGCTACTTTAGTATTAATATATGCTATTTAAACCAAATTTTGAGTGGATGTACGTTTCATTTTTGAGATAAGTTCCTGAAAGGTGGCAATCACTGACAACACCTATGTCATACGTGTTGGACAACCATTTCGGGCAGCTATGATTCTCAAAATTGAAACGAGTTTTTACTCAAGTTAAGCGATAGATGAAAATATACGCTGATTAAGGTTTGCTGATGAGAATTTTTTCAGTTCGGAAACAGTTCTATGTCAGTTGGTGATGACATTTGAAACATTTGATAGTGATTTGATAGTGGTCTCTGAGATCTCTATCATGCCTTTAAACACAAATATCTTGCGGTACTTGTCAAACGTGTCATTGCCATGACATTTGCGAATATTGCAGTATATCTATATGACGATGCTCTTTTCCTTGGCGTTGAAAATCTACGTTCAACTTCCGGTTGGTTCTTGGAGGTTAATAAAGTGCTTTTACAGTGTCGTGAAAGTCGATATGTGGGGTGTTTAACTGAGTTCTGGTGTTATTTAAAACGGTGGCCTGTGCTCCAGGGGATTTATTATATTCTCCTTGAGCCTGAGCCAAATGGGTATTCTACACGATGTCCAGTATGCGAAAGACGGCGCTAGTGTGCAAATCATTCGTTTTCTGAATTTTTCCACTCCGTTAGGAACACGTTTACAATTCTATCCACTTCATACACTAGCTAATGTTACGCGAGTAGCCTTCTACTACAATCAAAATCCATTTAGTTTTCATGCTTCAAGGTTTATATAACAAGGTTAGCATCAAAAGAAGCTATTGAGTTGCTAAAGAAGGGCTTGCATCGCAATCAAGAAAATGTTAGAATAGGAGGGAAATGTAGGTGAAAATGTAATTGAAGCTAGCTGTAAAAATGCGAAGTGAAATGGCTGATCAAAATGTGATTTGAGTAAAAATCTTCATGGAAACTTTAACCTTCACAGATCTAGCTAGTAATAGATTTGGACATGGTTGTAAAATGCCATTTGGAAAGTGATTCAGTAATTCCTGTAGTTTCAGTTGTAAAATTCTGTCTTCGTAAGAACATGTGATGTGAATAAAACAGAAAATAGAAGTAAAAATGATGACATGTATACTTTTATAAATTATGTGAAATTTCATTTATACATTTTATCTCCATACATATTATGCAGCAAATTTCACAAATGAATCTCTATATTTGTATTTTTAATATTTTTTAATTGTTCCGAGACTGTGTGTACCCTGTATATATGCAGTTTTAAAATTTAAGTTTGAAATTCGCCAAAATGTACTTAACCTTTATTTAAGCCTACATTGTTAATGAAATAAGATAAATTTAATTGTTTTTATTGTCTCAGTGAAAATTAAAATGTGCGTTGTGGAATATTATCTTTAAAAATGCAAAATCTACAAGGTTTCATAACGTGAACAATCAAAACAAGGAGCATTTTTAAGTTTTATGTCAATAGTGCTTGACAAATAGTCTTGCCGTGATTATTTTCGTATAATTTCACTCTGAATTGTCAAGACATTCCCCGTTCATAAGCCTATAAGCCGATAATGAAACAAATTCAGTTGGTTTAAGAGGGAATTTTGCAGATTTTACGACGTTGTAGATGTCGATTAAGAGACTTGCATGATAAGACATGGAAGAAAGAAAGTAATGGGCCTGAAAAGCATAAAAATAAAATAAATTGTTGATTCCCCATCCACTGAATAACAAGTACATGAGCTAATATTTTTGACTATCATGTGACCAATTTCTCTGTTAGTTAGTATACCAAAACGTGCTAGTTTTAAACAGCAGTACTTTTGCTTTATCCTTCCTACATATTTGTTTTCCAAGATGATAAAAACGAGAAGGTAGGCTTACATCGAGTGAAGAAAATGACGGTCTCAAGAAAATGGCACTTCAAGAATTGATATTTTCTTGTCTAGATTTGAAATATGGCCACCGTGCACACATCCCCATCCCAATTTCTGCATCATCTACCAATTTGGATTCCTGCCGAGAACTATTTGGTATATCGATCAGACGAATTTCTCACAGACTCTGGCGTCTGATTAGATGTTCAGGGTTTCGACCATTATTACCAGAAGAAGCAGTTCAATCATGATCGAAGTAGACGAAGGCATATAAAAAAATTCCTAAACTTCCGCAGAATATCCAAGCATTGCACATGTATTTGTTTTCATCAAAAATTTACCTTGTGTTTCTTCTGATAGGAGCACTTTCTCTATAAAAAAAAAAAAAAAAAAAAAAAAAAAAAACACGTCTGCACCTATCAGAAATTGTACAATCTACAGTATATTGACCTATTTTGTTAATGGCTGGCTTTAAAACTCTAAACGAAATGAACTTGCCTTTTTTTACATCTTTATCCTAAACTTGTAAGAGAGCGGATAGTTTTATCACAAATTGGTCGTCATAAAGCTCATTAGGGTTATTTTATGGTTTCCCATCTGTCACTTGTTTTTCTCTTATCTATGGCTAAATTGCCTGAAATGGAACCTTTTTGCGCCGATTTTCATCTATCGTTATTGATTTCTGATATCGTGCACTTTGTCTTCATGGTGTGGTGATAAGCGGCATAATATACAATGTCGGTTTTTCAAAGCTTACATTTTAACCCATTTAAGAAATGAAATAGTGGTGCTTGAGACAATGGAGTAAAATGAAGGCGCTTTTTGTGCATAGTGAATAAGATATTTGATGTTGCTAATCGTATGTGGGATTCTGGGAAATTTTCTATTAAGTAGCAGAAAAAATCTACACGTTTTCGCAACCTTTGATCACAAAATTTGGTTTTGTATTGCATATTATTAGCCAGCTCTTCAACATAAAGCATGTTTTCATTGTAGTCCAGGTGAAAAAATACCATATTATATACCGAATATGGAATTTTAAGATTGTCTCCTTAATATAATGAACATAAGTCTAGTAGACGTGCATATATGTATATAGTCATAAATTCATACATGTGATCATTTAAGGACACATGGATTTTTGCACTCGGTAATAAAATAATTTTTTTAATTTAATACAAATTAAAAGTCACTATTTTCCATATTTTGTTATACATTTATGAGATCACATGAGATCTTGTAGTATACTGTACATGTGTACATAAGGGATCTTGCACACTTTTTTATATTTTATTTCACATCATTCAAAAATCCAAGGTGCAGAAAAAGTAAATATCCATAATCAAATTTCGAAATGTGAATGAAAAAATCGTTCATATTTCGAGTTTC
Source organism: Julus scandinavius (assembly GCA_034696685.1). Classification (NCBI taxonomy): domain Eukaryota; kingdom Metazoa; phylum Arthropoda; class Diplopoda; order Julida; family Julidae; genus Julus; species Julus scandinavius. The sequence continues at coordinate 17,972 of JAQGAE010000454.1, read as the reverse complement.
CGAGTCATTGAACTCAATATATCGCCTGTGAGGATTTTCTCAGAAGTTTTTGTTCAGATAAAGATTATAAAGTGTTTGCTCTGTTCACACTTCACAGAAAATCTCAGGAGGACCTCGAGTGATAAAGAAAGTAATTTTGCTGTGCCAACTCCCATTACTCGTTCTTAATCAAAATTAAACGTAAAACATTTCTCTTCCTTGGACAGGTATCCCAACTGAATATTTCGTTGATTAATTCGCGGAATTTTCAGACACTTGATGACGTATTGACTGAAATATCACATTTGAAAGAGATTCATCCATTTAGGCCTAGTGGGTTTCCTTCATTTAATCGATTTCTCGACCTGACGATGTTTTTTTTCATCAAGATTCCGAGCATTGAATTGCATCCGAAAAGTCTATCAAGTCTGATTTATATTTCAAGTTGCAGAAATGATGAAGTTTTCTAAAGCACGTAAACCTAAATAAATTATGAATTGAAAAAGCGAAAAGTAAAACGTCTATCTGTATATTCCATAGATATTGCGATCTTGTCGAAATTAATCAAAAACAAATTTTATAAACTAATGCACACATAAAGTTGGTATTTTTCATATAACATTTCCGTTACAAATAGCGTGACTGGATGTCTTAGGTAATTCCATAAAATGCGTATGACATTCTTATGAAATTCCAGCCATGTAAAGATACCTAATTTGTATTAACAATTTAGTAAATTATAACAGATACTTACAATATTCTGTAAGCCACACAATAGGCATGAGATATTTATACAAGTTGAAGCCAATTAATCCATGGAATTCAGCTTAGTGAAAATGTGTGGGAGGGGGGGACTTGTGTAATTTCCACATCAATACTGCTAGACATATTGAGCATTTTTCTGTAAGCTCTGTCATATCGTCTTTAAAATAGGCTTGCAACCAAAGTATTTCCGGCTGCACTCTATGCGTTGACATTCATTGGGTATTGATCCGTATCATGCATGAAAGGAATTCGACGCCTTTGTCTTATAATGCGAATAAAATAAGAAAATTCTGGGTAAAAAATCCCTTTGATGAACACAAAGTGTTAATTCTTTGTCAGCGCCCCAAGTTGAAAGGAGTTTCGATTCCACTACGGCTAATTTGCATCGTAGCTTATGCAAATTTCTTTAGAGCTTTCAATGTGAGGTGCATAACGTGATCATTTGGAGATTGAATTGAGATCTCCTATCAAAGGAGGGATCCTTTTCTTGTGTACGTATCCATACTCCCGTGTGTCATTTCCGTTCCGTTGTTCATTTTAATTAAGTAAAACTCGTGAACCGATTGGACCAAATCGGCTGCCACTCTTGTCATTTCAACTTTTTTTTAGCCCATCTTAGATATAAGCCTATCTAATTCCCCAGTGTGTTCATTCAAAAGAAATTATATCCGCCATAAAAGGGATACGAATTAGTAAAATTTTCTAAATGCGAACAATCAGAAGTTTTATATGCTTTTGTCTTTTCCAAATTAGAAAATGAGCTTGTTTCTTGTTAATGAATTTCCGCGTACTAAAAGTTAAAACCTCAACTTTGATTTCGTATTAGGGAAATAAGATGTCACTTATTTGGGCTTTTATAACATGATAGCAACGGCTGAAAGCACATGTCGAGATGCTAATCCTTGATCAAAGTGTTCACTCAAAGTGTAAGAGCACTTGGAAAGACATCTCAATAACGAGATTTCTACTTGTTATTTACTGGATAAACTAACGTTTTAGGAGTTTTAAGGATATTTTAAGATACTATAATTAGGATATTTATTGAGAATTTTTTGAAAGATTATAATTTTGTGTAAAAGTCTTTCATAAGTGTAGTGATTATCGTTATTTTTATATTTATTTAAAATATTTTTTTTTGTTAATGTGTTATTTATTTAATTTTAGTATACAACTTACTTTCTGTTAATCTTCATGTAAATATACAGTTCACTTCATATGAATTATTATATACGATATTAAATTAAGTTTTAATTAAAAATCCACTTTTCAACATACATTTGTATGCAGGGCTACATTTTATTTTTTATAAATCATCTGTTTAATCACAGCCTACAGCCATGTTATCATAAATAATAAAAACGTCCTCTGTTATCTAAGTTTCTAATAGGAAAAATTGATTTGCCAAGCAGCGTAAATATTTAATAAGAGAGAAATTTTAATTATTAATAGATCGAAATGCAAATATAATGAGCATTAAACAAACTTGGCAATCTGGCCACACAAATCTACCACGCATGTTTTTAAATCAAAGGAATTAACCTGAGGATTAGGTTGTGGTTTTGGTCCAAATTACTCGTTGGAAATCAGCGTTGTGCAATAAAATTATGGACCAAGAATGCCAATTAATTGCATTAATTAAAACTTCCTTAAACTGCGAGCCGCTCAAGCTGCGATTCCTCTCAGTTTACCTAAAATGCCTTCGAGACGTCTGATTTGTGTAGCAGCAGGTTTTAATTACTCTCTATAATTTAATAATCGATGTATACAAAAGCACAAGAGCGAGGGGCTCGTGCCGTAATTTACTTCAAAATAATTATGGATGTTAGGGTATATGATGCAGGCCTGCTTCATGTTTCGCTAATTTGACGATCATATTTATGCAGGCGATTACGATAGTAATTAATTTTCATAACGATTTTTTTTTCCAGACTTACGTAGGCAATATGATAGTATCCGTCAATCCATATAAGAAAATTGCCATTTACACACCAGAAGTTATAGAAGCTTATCAGACTTTTAATATGTACGAATTACCTCCACATATGTAAGTTTTTCTCGTTTTTTTCTCCTTTACATGATAATGAATTTGCAATTGAGAATTAACCACAGTGGGTAATTAAAGGTTGATAGCATTTCATATTTTATATCTCATTTCGTTAAAATGATATTTTCGAAAACAAAGTATTTTTTATTAGTGAAGTAATTCAAAATCGTGTTTGTGTAATAGTAGAAAAAAACATCAGTTGTTTAATTCAAGTATTTACAACCCTGGTGGAAAAGTATCATATATGGACATGACAAATTGGACATTCAAGAACATATAGTGTTTGACGCACAGTGCAATTACCATACACACGTACAATTGATTACGTCCAGTATGTTGTCCAGTATGGTGTCCAGTACATGCAGCTTTTCCACATGGGAAAAATCGTTATTGAAATCCAAAATCAATAACTTTGTAATAAATAATAACAATAATTTTATTAAATGAAAATAAATCTCATTCAACATCAAATATAAATTACAAAATTATTTTAGTTTCACTGATATTTAATATTATTTGTATTTGTTAACACAGTTTTGCCATAGCTAATAACGCTTATCAGTCTATGAAAACAAAAAACCAGGATCAGTGTTTTATAATTTCGGGAGAAAGCGGAGCCGGCAAAACAGGTATAGATCAATCATTTTTTGAAATAAAATATATATATATTTGTATGATCAAGAGAGTTGAAGAGACAGACTAATTGTTCCAATTACACCCACGACCAATGATTTTCGAAAATGCAAGTCTCAGTTGAGTTGTAATTGCTTAAACGTACAATTGCGAAATCGCAAACGCATCCATAATCTAGGTCCTAAATGGTTTTGTGGATTTATTAGCCTGGCGATTGGCGGAAACGCAATTTATCCGTAATAAATGAAATCTGCTTCATCGCAGATCATATTTCTGCCAAGGTTTCATACATTCAAACGTGATTAATGTATTTTCTGGCCAAGTAATTTAATGGTCGGTTTATATATAGGAAATTACCTAAAAATGTATCGATAAATAAACGAATTAACCAAGTAATTGCTTATATTGCACCAAGGGTTATAAAAATCAAGTTAATCAGCATATTAGTTTTATGCTAAAGACCACGAATTTAATGCCATGCTTGGGTGAACCGTCAGAGTAACAACACTCTGTAATAATATTGGAAAATGTGATAAAAACTATACAAATTAAGTTTAATTTTGATTTTTCATTTGATGTTAAATAATTAATGCAAGTGGCGTTTCATCAGCATATAATTTGAATATAAATCCCTTCATTTTATGCTATATTCTAAAAAAGCATGCAGAAATACGAGAAAATAAGAGCATAAATATAAAAGTATTGCTTTATTATCCAAGTCAACTTCCCGAGTGTATATTACAGTGTGAAATGCAATCATTAGGAAATTTTAAATTTACAACATGAATTTCACAGAAATCGTATTAGTTTTTTTAGTGAATTCTCAAGACTAATAACCACATATATATCAGTTCACGCTTAATTCAACTTCTTTCATTGCTGTGTGCGCAAGGCCCTTATATATCAAACCTCTTTTTATCCTTTTTCATTTTTTTTTTGTTGAAAATGTGCCAAACGATACAAACTGTATAATGTTGCTTGGCCATCAAGTCTCAAGTTTTCTTCATAGCTTTCTTATTGCCGACAAATTCGTCATTTATTATCCTTTAGAGTTGGGAGCATTTGAAATTGTACCCTTTGACTCAGACATGTCGAGCGGTCTCACGATGTATTTTTTTCTCCCCCCAAAATTGATCGCGATGCGCTTATACGATTTTGGCAGTTTGGCAGTTTTTTTCCCCCATTTTTTCTTTGACAGAAACGAGTCCTAGCCCAATAACGGGAGTAATAATATTTTTTATTATGGCCACTTACGAGGCTCTTTGAAAATTTTCAGTAATTGCCTTAAAATCGGGTCTTTGGTTAATAGACTTACGTCAAAACATTTCACTCAATATTTTATGCCGCATGATCCGATAGGTGCCTGCTTGTCTATTACTATATATTCTTAGGGCGGTATATGCTTAAACGTGGTTTGCATGAAAAAATAATGTTGAGCAAGCAGAAATACGTCTCCTAATCTCACGATTTTTTCGCTTGTTTTGGGCCCCAGAAGCCAGCAAGCTAGTAATGCAATATATAGCAGCCGGCGTGAAATCAGAGGCATTGAATTCCATCAGGAACCAGCTGCTGCAATCAAATCCTATTCTGGAAGGTTTGAAATATTTGATTATTATAATAAGTTTGCAATTTTGTGCGTGAAATCCCTAAAAATCTTTCAAACGCATGAATGCAGAGATGCAGGCTGTCCATAGAATACTTATGGATATATCTTGGATCACAGAAACATGGCATAGTTTTTCAAAAAAATTTGGCTATCATCTTGAATCTTTCCAAGTTAAATACAGTACAATCTTGCTTTATAGAAATTTCCTCTAGGATTATTCTGTTAAAGCATTTTTAAATATTAACTTAAAAATGTTAAAATTATTTGAGCAGAAGTGTGGGTGAAATAATGGTGGAAATGCAATTAAAAACGAATTTGCATAAAATCTGCTAAATTGTACAGTTAAGTTTAATTTCGTGACCAGCCCTAATAATTGATGATGAGGATGAAACTTGTTCATTTGTATTACATCCAGTGGACCCTCTCTTGGAAAATTATTATGGCACATGCTGTAAATGGAAATACAGTATATGACTATACATCAGAAATCGTACATGTACATGTATGCCCACATATGGCATGCTTACCCATAATTGATCATACATGAGAATTTATGATCATGTACGTATAATATCCATATATGACCCTACATCCGATCATATGTCGCTATATATCCTTAAGTGTCCACTTTCTGCTATGTCCATACCGTATTCTACATTTTCCATCATCGACTTAAAAAGCAATATATTGACTTTAATACTTTCAGACATAGTATATATATATATATATATATATATTGGATATCATATATGGGCATATGTACATTGTTTATGTACTTGCATACATATATACATAGTACATAATATGGCATATACATATATCTACTTTAAATGGATTTAATTTTGCATATTACACTTTGTAATGTCATGGCTTATTAAATAAAATAATTGATGATACAGAAGTTTCCGTATATGCACATAATCAAAATCTAATTTAACTTGTCTTATGCTATTTGTTTATTTTTATTTACCTGGAATTTGCTAAAACATCTGTAATAGAGTGGATATGTTCTTTCACCATATTGAAACCGAGTTTAGACATCAACTGACATCTGCACTTTATTTCTGACCAATAACAATGAAGCGTGAAAGAACAAATTTGGCAGACGAAGAAAGGGTTCTGACATTTCAAATTAGATAAAATTGAACAAGGTTGAAAATACTGCTTTAACATTGAATAAAGTGGGGAACTTCATTTAGTGTGCACTTTTTTCTATACTGCTATTTCTTTTCGTTTAGTGCCATGTCAAGAACATTCATAAACGACAACACCAATACTCATTAAAATCTGATGTCTTGATTTTTTTTTCCTCCTTTCCACTTTTTCAACCAATTTAGCTTTCGGAAATGCAAAAACTCATTGTAACGACAATTCGTCTAGATTTGTAAGTGGTTTTCGTTCTATAACCTTTTCCTAAAGTATAGTATGTTAAGAGTTTTTTATTTATCTGCTTAGAGCACTGCATGTTTTCACGCCCAATAGCGTTTCTAATCCTTTTAATCACTTCACTCGTAAAACAGGATTACGTTGATCTCATTTTTGCCTTTCCTCTAAAGATATATTAAACGAGTTCTAAATTGAAGAGCAACTTTATATCCCATCTACATTTTACTGTATTGATTTCAGGGTAAATATATCGATATTGAGTTTGATTTCAAAGGAGATCCTGTAGGAGGAGTCATTAGCAATTGTAAGTAACTTACTCTATATTCATATTTCAAAATAGCTCTAAGCGTAAATGATAGAACCCGCTTAAGAAGTTTTCCCCCGTATGAAGTCGAATCTCACGATGCCAAAAGTACAATTATAATGTATTTTTTTCCGCTTAAGAAGTTTTATAACTCCGTTCTCTTGAAAAACTTCTTAACAGGACTCTACTGTATAGGCAAAACTTCATTATATTCATACTTGTGATGTAATTTTTTATTAGGATAGTGTTTTTTGTTGCTTCAAAATACAGTATTTTATGCATATTATGCAAATAAAAAGTAGTGCAGGTGAACACTAAATAAAACAGTACATCATTAATATCATTTCAATTTGACGTTGACATATTCAATTAATATGCAAAATAATATCCTGGGATATTTCATGAACTTAGCATCAGGTATTGACTTGTTTCTTACGTAAAGGGCCAAGTAATATTTATTGCCAGGTATAATTTTTCGATTCATTAATGTTAAAATGCACACAAGAAAATGTATATTGGGCCAGCTTCATTATTTATCCTAACTAATGAATATTTACTTCATAAAAGTGTCATATTATACTGTCATCGAGAAATATTGTATATTGAAAAAGTGTCGGTGGATTTATAAAACAAATGTAAATTTCGTGGGTAGTCCTTTTTAAGTAAGGTAAAGTTTATACTTTAATAGTAAAATGTTGGAGCACAGTCGTGATGTTGAATAAATCCATTTTTCAGTTAAACAGTTAAAAAAATAATAATAAACCTGGTTATTAAAAACCTGAATTATTTAAATAATTACAAGTGTACAAGTATTACAAATGTCTTATCTTAATATGTAGGCGTTCAGTTAGAAACGAAACAAATTGTACCACATGTGGAAATATTATGTAAATATATTCATTTGGTAGAACAGGAGAATATTTTGAATTTTATCTATGTATACATTTAGTTTATAGCTTCCTTAAAGTAGATGAAAGCAAACTCTTTTATCCACACGCAAACTGTAAAACGAAATCATTTTATGATCTGGGAACATCTCTTATTTTACCCTTAATATTTTATCAGCAACACAAAGCAAACAGGCTAAAAGTGAATGAATTATTTGCTTGTTTCGTATATGCGTGAGTTGATGAGAACACGAAGGAGCCAAGTACAGTATATTTGTAGTATATTTTTAAGTTATATGGAAATGTATTTAAATGTACAAGAGGTACCGTTCTACTTTGCCGACATGCCACTATTGTGTCGATAAAATAATTTAGTTAGGTAGGTGAAAAAACTTGTTTTGGTTAATGTAGGTTGGACAAAACAATGTTCAAATAAGGTTTTTGTATAATGGATATAATGGATTTGGCGAAATGGGAATTGGCGGAAAAGGTCAAATTTACTGTCGGCGAAGTGATTCTAAACCGAATAAAGCCGGCTCTCCACCAAGACGTACATGTACGTATATATACAAGTATTTACACACATATGCAAAAAAAGTTTGCCCTCTGGGTTTGTTTCAGCCGCCATTTTGTAAATATATGTAACTATCAAAATTGTGCACTTATCAAATGTCTTTAATAGCTGTACAATTTTGATATTTACATATATCTGAAAAATGGCGGCTGAAACAAACCATATGTTTGTAAAAACGTGTTTATACGTACATGTACGTCTTGGTGGAGACCAGGCTTAAGATGCTTCGCTCAAACAATCTTAACGATAATTGTAAGCTATTAAAAAACTGCTTGTTTCAATTTCAGTTTATTGCAATATACGTAAATATATTCTGTATATTGCGAATATTTACAACTATTTTTTGAATATCACGTTTATTTACAACTAATTTCTGAATATTTTAATCGGTAATAAAAAAGGTATGGAAAGTATATTTGCACAATGTACGTTTCACTGTGAACTCTTAATTTACATTATTTTGCATGATGTTTGGTGAAATTAGCATTAAGATACTTGTTTTTTCTTAGATTTATTCATGGATTTATATTGTCCTTTTTGTTTATTTATTTCAGATCTTTTAGAAAAGGTAAGAGCAGATTTCATATCCGCATGAATACATCATTATATCATCCCAATAAAAACCTTCTAAATTTTACGACAGTATTCTCACAAATGTTGGTTCCTAGAAATTACTGATGTTAATCTAAGATTTCTTTTATTATTAATTCCACGCTTGTTCAAGTCAGTGTATTACAATTTGCATTCATTATCCTTAATTACCAAAATTTGTCGCAAAGATGTTTATGAAAGTAGAAGCAGTCCTTATCTTATTTCCATCAGTTATTTTTATATCCCATATCAGATCGTACTTTGGTTTTTACTATGCTCCATTTACATTTTTTCATTAACAACTTAATTAAGCAGCTGTATAATTTCGACTGGGTAATATTTACTTTTTTTAATTTTCAGTCTAGAGTAACTAATCAGTCCTTAGGGGAAAGAAATTTTCATATATTTTATCAACTATTAGCAGGAGCAGAAGTTCATCTTTTGAGTAAGTTGTTATTGTTAATAACTTGATCAAGGCAAATGTTACTATAAATTAATGTATCTTATTGATTTTTTTATTTCAGAATCTTTAAAATTACATCGAAATGTGGACGATTACGTTTATTTGAAATCAAGGTGCTTTAAGTTGGAGTCTATGGACGACAAACAAATGTTTTGTATGACAAAGGTAATACTCATACAGTTTCTATTTTTCATGTTTACTCATTGCTAAATATGTACACCAAAAGATGATTAATGATACCTGCGAATACGCATTATTTTTAGAAAGCTTTGGAAGTTGTTGGATTTAGTCAAGATGAAATGTTAGCCGTGTTTCAAATTGTTGCAGCTGTGCTCAAATTAGGCAATGTGGAATTTTTACCCCATGCCAATATGGACGGAACTGAGGGGTGCATCTTAAATAATGAATATGGTAAGCTGAAAATACATTACTTACTGTTCAGACGGATTCTGTCGTGTTATCTCTTGGGTTTCAAAGTGACTATACACGCTTTTTTATGTTGAAAATTCGCCTCGTTTTATCACTCATATAAATAACGGGATTTATAACAAAATTATACGACAGTAGTGGGAAATTATCTATGAAAAAAAATATTTGATGTAAATATAATTACAATATTTCCATTTTCGCGGAATTTACCTGATTATAGTTATTAAAACTTTTGTATTTATTGTAAAAAGTGTGGTTTTTCGGGTGGAAAAATATATTTTGAATATATTTCTGAAAACATTTATGGTAATATATGGTCGGTCCATCTATGAAATAAAAAGCGGACTTCAAATTTTTCTCAAAATATTATACGGAATGATAAGTGCACATACTGAATATGTACATTACAGGAAGTGGACACGCATAAAGACATATGGACATATAATCGAATATAGAATCGTGTATCTACACACTGTATATCGTGATACATTCGCATATATGGGTCCATCATGGGGACCATTAATGGGCAATCTTGCCTTATATGGGTATATATCCCCATATATATCCCAATTCTTGCATGTACATGACATTTACCATAACCATTTATATCCATTTATAATTTTTTCACTCGGATTATATAAGACTAGATTGTGAAATCTGCAATGTTCATGTAATTTATACGTATTTTGAAACAAATGCAATGTAATTGGGCACTAAATTTTATTAAGTTTGCAAATTCAAAAAATCGCATTTAAATAATCTTAAACTAGGCTAAAGTAAATTTGACTACATTTAGCAAGCTAAATCTACTTCTGTAATGTTTAGCTTAATTGTAACCGAATTTTCCTAAGGATTTTTATAGTAAAGTTTTAGGTCACCACAAGCATTTTGTAAGATTTCTTTAAAATCTTTTTTTGCGTTCCGCAATGGCGTATAAACAGAATAACTAAACTTTCTCTAAATTAAATTTTGTCTGCAAAGACAGGCCTAATTCGCTGGCATACATTCAATCTCCATTGCAATTTATTTCATTTTGATGATGATGAAGAATAAAAAAATCAGGACGGGAAGCATTTGGTTTTAGATTAACTTATCAGAAAAACTGCGGCATTAATTGCGTGCAGATAGCCTACAATTGAGACAAGCGAATTGCAAAAGCAGTTTGTTTGAAAAAAGTGATTTAAGATAGATCTAAGTAGCATTTAAGGTTGGAACTTGTATATCATGGGTGTGAAAGTGTCATTGAAATCAACGCATGATTCCCTAGTGAGATACTTTTTTATTTCCTGTACTAAAACCCCACCTATAAATAGTGATTACATTAATTGCTTTTTTGTTTGGATCAAATTTATTTTAACTGGGTTTCACTTACACGAATTATACCTCAACTTCTTGTAGACCTAATTGTTTTATTCCAGAGATTGATGACGTCTGTGATCTATTACGTTGCGAAGTGCAATTACTACAGAGTGCTCTCACGCAAAAAATGGTGGAAGCACGCCTGGAACTCATAATGACCGACCTCACTTCACTCGAAGTAAGAGCAGATTTATCTAGATTTTTGCCTCTGAACACGCGTTTTATCGCTAAATGACTGACCGGTATCGTTTTTACGACGTAAAATGGGAAGTGACTTTGTGAACATATACAGGACAAAAACAATTATAAGGATGATTTGTCACATGCCAAATGATATGCTCTTTTCGGTCACTTTAGTGCTTATAGACAAACTGGATTTTATGGGAGACCCAACAGTACATTTCCAACGTTTACTGGAGGGATTGTCCTCGATTTGTAGAATACCTTAGAAAATATCGTTGTTTATTTTCATACTTTCAATCAATTGAAAATTCTATTGTTGTTTCAAATCGAATTTTGGATTTTCGAACTCTTGGGAAATCATAAATCGGGAATAATATATATACTCTTCTCCTGCCATTGTGTTTTTAAAATGCGAGAATTTATAGGGTACCCATCTAGGTGTAAACATCATATATGGGCCATGTAACATGCTTTTTCTGTACAATATATGGCTAGACAATGTATGAGCCATAATTACCCAATTAGAACTAAATATAGGTCATGTATAGCTTTTCCACCCAGGTAACAAGTGGCTCATTTATGATAGTTGATAGAATGTTTTTTTCGGACTCCAGCGTTTAATTGGCGGATTTAAATTTGTAAAATGTTGTATCTCATTGCAGGCTTCTTCTATACGAGATTCCCTTTGCAAGGCCTTATATAGTCGACTTTTTACTTGGATCATAGGAAGAATTAATGACAGTATTAAAGTAATGCTCCTCATTTTATATGCACATGATCATTTTTAAGCTTCTTCGTCAGAAGCTCTTTTACTTTGTCATTTTTAATAACGATTACTATTGCAGTTGAAGAAACACGGTAGAAGAAGAAATATTGGCATTTTGGATATTTACGGTTTCGAGGTTTTAGAGGTAGGATTTTCGTTATGTTTTCAATGACAGCAAAATGTGCCTAAAGCTATACAACGATGAAATGTTGCCGCTTACACATTTCATTTCGCAAAATTTGGATTTTTTTAAAATTCTGAAAAAGATTCAAATCTTTTGTATACTACCATCGCTGTATGGATTGCTTTATGCCTTGAGTTTTCATTACGAAAGATTCATAGCGACTTCATGGCCCAGTCAGATCAATTCTTTTTGGAAAAACAGCACCTTGCTGTGATCAAGATTAAGTGAGACTACATCGGTTTACGATGTTGACCAGTGTAACATCTGGTATGTCATGCTCGCTAATTTGACTTGAAAAGAATTTATTGAACTCGCAAGCCAAGGATTGAGGCGCTTCTTCACGTACATTCTTAGCGGGAAGGATTAGATTAGAGAGAATGTTTGATGAAAAGTTGTGCATTTGGAGACATAGTATTTTTAAAATGAAATGTGATGTTTCTGATGATTATTGAAATTGATATTTTCGAATTCATTCAATACTTTCAAAACATTCCTCGTGTCGTTTTATATCAATATACATATAAAAGACGAGTTTTAAAATAAAGTGTGGCATTAAATCAAATCTATCCTTCCCTATTACTTTTTTGAAAAAATTGTTTTGGTTAGTTTAGAAATCGTATTTTTCCAAAAAATAATAATTTTTAAAAATAAGATTTGGTGCAAAACTAATAAAGAAACGTATTCAGACCCTAAGTTATCATTTTACAGAAGTTATAATCGCAATTCTTGATTTTTATTACATTTTTTTGTGTTTTTTTTTTTTCTATTTACTGTTTTCAATCTCTAAAATTCATTGTACGCTTTCGTGATGGTAAAATAGGATCCGTATAGCAAATGGCAACAATTCTCTTTAAAATTGAATTTCTTTCATCAAGTATAAACTGGAAAACTGGCAATAAAAATAAGCATGAAAGTGCATCGTTTGTTATTACCAATTTTCATGACCCTAGTCATGGTGATGGGGCTTCTCTTCTGTATATATTTCACCCTTTCTCTATGCATGCTGCCGGAACTGACGTTTAATTTCCCCTTCGGGAAAGCAATTTAATGTCAAATCACACAGTTTATTTGTTTTTGAAAATGCCCAAAAGTTGTTATAATATAATGCATGTTAATTGAGGAGTAGTAATCTGTGTTCATCAAAGCCATTTAACGTGCTGTCATGCATATTAATTTTTCTCCTCATAAACCTAAAGTAATTTTATGTATTTAATGACTATACTGATATTATGATGCACCAAAATTGCTAATTTAATTTCATAATTGAAAAGACAATGAAATGAAAGTTTGGTACCCTTTGTATTACTATATAGTCTAATTACGTTTATTAAAGATAAAAGGAAATTTACATGTGAAACTTGTAAACTACGTTTAAAAATTATGCAAAACAACATAATTTCTATTTTGGGAAAAGTTGTTTTCGAAATTTTTATCAATTACTGCAATGTCAATAATTTCATGATTTGGAAAATTAACGTGTTTTGTACATGAGTGCATTAGTTATACCCAGATTATGTTTAAACTTGTTTATCAGGACAGTAGCCTTGGTAATGAGGTTCGATTTTTTTCTCCCCAGAACAATAGTTTCGAGCAGCTAATAATTAATTATTGCAATGAAAAATTGCAACAAATGTTCGTGGAGAGAACACTAAAGGGCGAACAAGAAGAATATGCGATGGAGGTAAATGTTCTAACTGTGTAATGTTTTCACTTTTGAGATTTTCATAATGTTAAACGTGACGTTTTTCGTGTTTCCCAACTTAGGGCATTCAGTGGACACCCGTTGAATATTATAACAATTTCGCCATTTGTGAATTAATAGAAAAGGTCGGTCATTCCACGATGTACGCTCATTTTTCATTTCTTTTCCCTGCAATAATCTCAACGTCATTATTTGGTCCATTAAAATTTCAAGGGCTTCTTGCAATGCTGCTTTGTCTCTTCCCTCAGAACAACCATGGCATCTTGTCGCTTTTGGACGAAGAGTGTTTACACATGACACATGCGACTGACGAATCTTTTTTGCACCGTCTCAATCAAAATTGTTGCGAAAATCCACACTATGAAAGCCACACGGAAGATGAAGTTAATTCGACCGATGATGAACTACCAGCAGACTGCTTTAGAATAAGACATTATGCAGGAAGGGTATTAAACTCCATTTTTCTAATTTTGCATTTCTGGTTGCTTGCAAATAAGTAATGCAACATGCTTTTACCTTGTGATATAAACATTCCTTAAACATCATTCGTCATTTGCAGGTTACCTATACTGTCAGTGGGATTATAGAAAAAAATAATGACTTGTTATCCAGGGATCTTAGTCAAGCCATGTTCCAATGTGATCATCCTTTATTAAAACTGCTTTTTCCAGAAGGTTAGTTGTGCAAGTAGTACTCAAGCCGAAATGCGATGCAAATCATTAATGTGCGATGATTAAACATAATCCAAGTTTGATTTTCATAAAAATATATTTTATGTGAAACAATAAAATGTGATTTTAGGTAATCCAAAACGGGCAACGTTAAAACGGCCAACAACTGCCGCCACTCAGTTAAAAATTTCTATAAATGCACTCATGAAAAACCTTCAATCCAAGAATCCATCCTACATACGTTGTATTAAAGTAAGTTCTCCCACTAAAGACATTTATGTTGTTTTATTCTAGTCTTAAAACTCAAACGTTTTTCATGCTTGTTTGCAGCCCAATGAACTGAAGCAGCCCCGTATCTTTGAGATGGCTTTAGTGCAACATCAAGTGAAATACCTCGGGTCAGTCACTTGTTACATTAGTTAATTAATCCTTTGTCTGAAGAAATCGATTGAAATTCTGGTTTTTACATGGGTACAAAGCTATTTTTATTCGTATCCAATACATTTTATTCCTTTGAATTGCTTTGCCTAAGGGATTCCATCAAACTGGATGACCATCTGGATGACAAATCTTAATGTCACCATTGTTGAGAATACTAAAACGTTAGGAAACTAAACCCCACAGATGGCGCTGCAATTTACATAAAATTGCACTGTTCTCCATCACTTGTTATGAAAAAAGGATTAATTCTTTTTATATTTCACTTTTCAGATTATTAGAAAGTATAAAATTACAGTTAGTTGGATTTGCATTTCACCAGCCCTACGAAACATTTCTGGCAAGATATAAAATGTTATCTTTGAACACTTGGCCAATTTGGCGTGGATTGCCAGCCGAAGGGGTGACGTACCTGCTCAGGGATTTGCCAATTCCTTCGTCCGAATATTCGTTTGGTCGAACGAAAATATTCATCCGAAGTCCAGCCACGGTCAGTGCTTATCAAATTTTTAATTAATGTAGAAATGTACATGTATGCTTGATAACATCAACAAAATTATAATAGTATGTTTTATACTAGTGGTTTTATATCTAAGGACTTAATTTTTTTAAATAGATTTTTGATTTGGAGGAATTTCGCCGAATGCGAATGGACGAATTAGCCATTCTCATACAAAAGATGTTCAGAGGTTGGAGGCAACGAAATACTTTCAATAAATTGAAATCCAGCCAAAGGACCATTGCAGCTTACTGGAGAGGTCACAAGGTTAGAGCAGCTCTCAAGGTAGAAACATTTGTTTTTTATTTGCTATATATTTCGCAGTCAAACTCGGTTGTAACTGTTTTAATAATTTCGTTGTGATTGGATATTTGATTGTTAATGGTATTTTCATGGTTTAATCTTTAATGGGAAGAGTTTTATTGTATGGTTCAAAATAATGATAAATTCATTTTGTCATCAAGTTTCATAATACAGTAGAACCTTTCTTTTTTGTCCTTGCTGGGACCGGAAGTTGGTTGGTAAAGGGTGAGAGTCGATTTATCCGGAGTTTAGGAAAAAAATAATATTAGTAATCTAACAAACTTAGTAACATATTTATTCATTATATTATATTTTGTAGTTTTCTCAATGAAACTTTTAAAAAAAATCATGTTTGGAATAAAATAATCTGCTCTATGATGACCATTTCGGCACACAGGCTGAAAAACATTGTAATAGATCATTAAGAGTGGTTCTACTGTATACCATGTATTTTCAAAATTGTTCGATACATCTGTGATACTAATTGTAGTAGTCTTTGAATCTGGTGTATCAGAAAGGTCGGTTTCTTACATTCGGATAAGAAATTGTCGTTTTTTACAAAACAGCAAAGGTATGGTTTTTATTAAGTGCCATATTTTATAACTTCGTTAACCAAGTAATTTTGCTGCACCTTTCAAGCTTCGTTATATCCGGTTTTGACTGTAATTAATTTTAGTCGCTATTTTAACTATATTCCATTATTATTTTGCAACAGCTCAAGTTTTCTGTTATTTTTTATTATTATTTTGATGCATTTAGCGTAGTCCAGTGCAGTCGCAACCATCGGTTTGCGAGGATGTTACCGAATCATTAATTCAATTAGATGATTCTGAACCTAGCTCGCCTTGCATGAATGTTAGTTTTGTTTATATTATTTTTCATTTTATTTTCAATTGCGTGGCAAATATTGCTTTTTTAATTGCTCGTAAAGACGCCTTGTCATAATCGTCTACCTTAAATGTCGTTATTGCAGGCCAGGGACACATTTCAGGAATTAAAGTTGAATCGTAAAACCGAATGGGCGGCCATTGTCATACAAAAAGCTTACAGACATTGGAAGGTACACACATTTACCATTAGTACTACTATTCCACAGCGAGTTTCTCTAACAATGCTTGCTGCAGTAATAACCTTAAAACAATTTAGAAAGAAGTAAAATCTTGGGGGGAAAAAAAATGAGGGTATAAACATTAAATCCACTTTATTTCTTCTGATTAGAGGAAAACATACCTTCGGACTTTGGCACGTACTCTGCCTTCTGAATCCCCTGCATGCCGGAAGTGGCCAGTATGCCCTCCTCGTCTTCAAGAAACCAGCAGCCTGATATGGCATCTTTTCCACAAATGGAGGGTAAGTTTTGGTTTATGTATTGGTCAAATTTGGTCAAGCACGGCTAATGTTCTGTGCCATCATACAAGGAAAAAAAATGTTGATAAGAGTTCTAAACTACTAGTTCTTAGTTTAAAATTAGGATCTAGGAACCTAAACTAGAACTGTACACTTATTTTTTTCGAAAATTTGTTTATTAATGGCTAGAGCTAATTGCGCGGCCTCCATACTACCTATGTTTAACATGTTATAGGTGTATTCTAAAACTAAAACAACCAAATTTCAATTTATGGCCTTTCAAGACTACGTATGAGAATATACAATGTCATCGCATTTTAATCCATCTTGCATTTTATTTTGCAGTGTCATAAATATAGGCACAAATTTGACCAAACTTCTAGGAACAGGATGAGAGAAAAGGTGACTGCTAGTATTATATTTCGGGACCGCAAAGCCTCCTATTCTCGAAGGTGAGGTGTTTATTCATGTACATTTCAGTATCAGTCAATAGTCAATTCTTAAAAGTTAACAACAACAACAACAACAACAAAAAAGAAATCCCAATATTGTTTTTGAAACGTTCCCTCAAAAGTTTCTCGTTACTCATTTCCATGTGAATTGTGGGAATGTTGTGTTTGGTTTGCAGCGTTGCCCATCCGTTTCGTGGTGACTACGTCCGACTGCGAAGGAATTCAAAATGGCAGAAACTGAGTGAAAAATCTAATGACCACTATGTGGTGTTTGCTGACATGGTCGCCAAAGTGTCTCGAAATAGTGGCAAGGTAGCGTGTTCACTCTCCAGTGGCCACAAACGCTTTACTATCATCCTTGCACTGTCATAGTTAATGCACTTTAGTTTCTAATCTGCTGTTCGGGA
>JAQGAE010000453.1:0-36618 GCA_034696685.1 Julus scandinavius | reverse complement strand
TCGGTTGAGTCCATTTTAATTTTTAAGAAACTTTATTGAATATTTTATTCTAATAATAATTACTGGAATTTCCCATTGCTCAATGGCTGAACTGCTCTGGTGCATTGAAACTGGCTTATTATCCCAATAGATTGTTCTTCCAACGTATAATTAGCATAAAACGTTCTTCCTGAATAATCTAGAAAAAAATAATTTGTATTTACTAAAAATTGGCTCGAGGTTCTTAATGATGTGCTATTATTTTGGCGATGAATTATTCAATTCATAATCCCTACATGTAAACCTAACATGTCATAAAATTATTCAATAAGATCAAAAATAGGTTCGGTACAGAATTAGTCAAAGCGAATTCTTTATGCAAACGTTTAATACAAAATATTCCATTTTATTGTTTAGCATAAATCGTATGTCCTACTTGGATATTTTGACTTTATCAGCTGCAATATGCACTTATAAAACGGTGTAATTTATGTAATGCATGTGTACAATTGAAATGGCATTAATATAACGATATCCATAAAAATTAACATATTGCGGCTTTAATTAATGCGTCGCACTTCTTTAAAGATGTCTAAGATGACATATGCTAGTCAGATTAACAAGTAATGTCTCGATCATTTGATAATTGGGGCTTTATAAACTGTTTATCAAGTTAATTCTTTTAAAAATACAGTGTATTATTTAAGTCGGAGATACATTTCAAAATTGCCCTCTGAATGTTGTACAACACCTTGTTTTATCTAATCCAAATCAAAAAATTTCCAATTCATTTTTATTCTCGAGTGTTTTTATAATTTAATTTGGAGATGAAGCAAGAGGTACAAGTGCATCATAAAAATGGCAGTACTATACTTATTTCAGTATTTCCAATTAAAAGAAATTTATTTTGACAAACTACTAGATTTTCATTTCAACGGTATAATTTCATGGTCTCCATACTTTAAGTAATTGAGCAGTAGACAATGTAGACAATCAAGACTTTTTGATTCTCTAAAGATTAAATGTCATTTCCAAAATTTTAGATTTCCATTTTTATTCCATCATGAGTAGCAGAAATGGAAACTATCGATTGGATTTATTGTCATATATTTTCTACAGGTTGGTCTTAAAAGATGACTAATTACATTACCATTATTCGCAGGCATCTTCAATTTGTGCAACAAATAAAATAATTGACCACCCTGTAGTTATTAAATTTCTGACGAAACGCTTTATACTTCCCAGATGGTACAATGACAGCTAGTGTCTACTTCCCTTGACGTAATCTATTAACCATTTGAGGAAAACTGAAGTATCGATAGGGTTGTATTGATATGTTTGACGATCCCCCTATAAATAATCACACAGGTGGTACGTACAATCGCTCGTCCTCTTCACGTTAAGTTCCCAATGCCCCATCCTCTCATTAAATCAACAAAAGCTATTAACTATAATCAAATCAAATAATGAGCATAGCAACGTAGAAAACTCTGGTCTATGCTACCAGCCATCATTCGGTTTCTTATGTAAAAGCTCATTAGCTGTGGGATTTTCTGTGAAATTAAAAGGGATTCATTCTGGCAATATCTGGATTCTGCAACTGCCTGTGCCTAATTGTGGGCAGTGTACTGCGAAGGTCATGAACAATGGATAATTGACTTCTTTGCAGGATACATAGTAGCACGTACCAGCATATTAAAATTACTATTTTCATATCGAAATCTTAACCTGTGCTGATAAAAGTGTGTTGATAAAAATAGTTGCATGTTCAATTACATTAGTAAATATTCATTGTAAGCAGAACCCCCTTGCAAATTCCTGTAACACATTTCATTGTACTTCTGCTTACCATTTTAATCACGTCAATCTTTTAAAACTGTAAGCAGTAGTGTATTGGATGCTGTACAAAATTAAAACCTTGACCCATTTTTCAATTAAATTCAATTTACAGATATTGAATTAATTATTGTGTTTAATTGATATGCTGCCCATTGTATAAGAACTTGGAATTTTTCCCTAACACAAGAATTTGTTATCTAATTTGTGAGTTAAATTCTACAATTTTGGATTTCAAGTTCATCAAAAAGTCTCTGTGAACAAGTGCCATGAAGTGAAACAGAATTATTTGGTGTCAAATGTATGAGCATTGAACTGTTGAAGACTGGAGTCATGTAATCTTCAGTGATGGGTGCATTTTTTGCTCACGGGGTCTCATACATAAATTAAGATATACAGCACATGAGTAGGCATTTATCAAGGTGATGTTGTAAATTGTCAGCATTTTTTCCAAGCACGAAAGGTTTGGAAGCACTTCTTGGTTTTTTCTGAATCTATATGAAGTCAAGGGTTTCCCTTAAAATAAGTGCAGGTGCTTTCAAAATATTTTATATATTATTCAGAAAAGTTATTCAGAGTTCTTTATCTATATCTTGACGACTGTTTTAAAATGTTTGATGTATACAATAACGAGAAAAAAGTAATTCTGTGGTAATATGTTTTCAAAAAGAATTCATCTCGAATGATAAGAATCTTTTAAATAGCTTAATTAATAAAAAAGTCTGTTCCCACCCAAAAATATTGAGATTGACTGCAAAAATGAAAAATCTGATGAGAGGAACAAATTGGTACATTGGGTTGCTGAATACAATCGTCCCCAAAACATTTGGCTCCAAGGTTCAAAACATCATTTACATTTACCTTCAGCCCGAATGTTACGAGTGGTACACTGAAGCTCCTAATTGTCCCACATGTATGCTACCAGTCAGAAGTTGAGGGGTCATGCTTATTCACTTACCAACCACCATGTGCCCTATGTTATGCTCATACAACTAAAGTTTCGTCACTATTTCGAGAGCGCCCTACAACTTTCTATTTGACTTTTTCTTTGGAGCTATCACGATATTGTATTCAGCACCCTATGGATCTTAATTGTTCTCCTCTTCAGATTTTTCATTTTTGCAGCCATTCTCGAAGATTTTTGGTTGAGAAAACTTTTTATCCACCCTCAATCTATACCTCTGAAATTACAATAATGTTTGTTATTACTGAAAAGGCATCTGGTGTCATTTTGGTGTCCTTGTACCTGGCATATCCCATATCAAAATTCAAGAGAGTTAATTGTGAATTGTTTGCAAAGGGAAAAACAGAAGTTACGAAATCGTGATATTAGGTCGAGAAACTTGAGTAAATGTTATTTTCCATTATTCTCTGGCGATTTTCAGAATCGTTTCGATAATTTCCAATAATTCTCTCTATCCCGCATGTTTTGAAGAGTTGCTTTTCATCCCCACCATATGGGACAGCATTCATTTACGCCTTTTTTAATAGACAGCCTGTCTATCATAGCAAGTTCAAGCTATTAGTTAGTCTCTCTAATACGCTGACAGTTTTCAATAAGCGTCATACTTTACTAGCACTAACAGAATCCAGTACTTAAGAGTTTGTGCAAATGTAACCGTCCCATCCAGGCCTTCAATTTTACTATAAATACGTACCTCACAAATTTCTCTGCAATATAATTGATATAATCGGACTGCAATCATGATGAGACTTGCCCTGCAAATCGTTGCAATTTGCATTGTACTCGCAGGACACAATGGTGAGAAATTGTTTTGCATCTTTGATATGAAAATTGCAGTGCTTATATATTGCGTAGTATTCCTTTATTTTATGTATGTCTAATTGCGATTCTTTTATTTTGGTATTTGTTTGAATATTTTGAATGTAACTTTTTTTAAGTGTAAACTTTGCTACGCTCGTTCGTGTTTTTATGGATCATTTGTGGTGTATGGATCATTGACATTTCATAACCAATTTATCGATTGTCCGTATTTACAGTATTTGGACAGTCAGTGTATGTATACAATTATCAGTTAGCAGATAATAAGACTGCAGCTTGGAGCTATCATGGTACAAATGGTAAATTTAAACACATTTGTTATAATGTTTAAGATAATGCAAAAACGCAATTTTGTAATGTTGTCATTTTTGAATGTGTTTAGGCCCGGAATTTTGGTGCAATCTGAATCCGCCTTATAAAGAGTGTTGCAAAGTGAATAAGCGTCAGTCACCTGTCAACATCAACATAGGAACTACTATATATCCAGCAGCACAGCTAACTTATGCAAATCACAACGTAACTCCAGACACAATGGAATTGTTTAATAATGGGCACACAGGTAGGCATCATTTTTCATATTTTTTTAATGTATATTACTATATTTGTGGTTTTCCATTAAAACGTTATTTCAATATGTACCTGTGTTGTTATTGGTTTATTTTCTTCTTATTATTACCTTCCTTAACTGTTTTTTTTTGTCTTTAAGGCATTGCTTATATTAATTTCACAAAATAAACAATTGTATATACAATATTTCTTGTGGTATATCCTTAACATTTTTGGGACAAGGCCTCAATTTTCTTGAAAAATTCCCAAAATAAAAAATTCCTGTTATAAACTGTTTCTTTCCTTGCAAACACCAGATTATTAGACAGGTCATATGTCGTTTTTTAAGAAATTTAGCCTACTGCGTGTTATGTTGCAATGTTGGAAATAAATCGAACATTGGAAATCATTGAATTACAATAAAATATGAATACAATCATTAATTTGGGACAGTTTTTGGTGGGTTTTTAATTCTGAAAAAGTCTATAATAATTAATACCCGAAACTGACAATATCAAATACTAGAATCAACCCTTCCCCCCACTACTTTTTCTACATCGTAACTTTATGCGCACGTATATATTTTATAAACAGTGGTGCTCTCATCTCAAGACGGTCTGAAGCGTACAATTTCATTTCAATTTCGTGGATCAAATCGAGATTATAATTTGGATCATGTTCATTTTCATTGGGGAAAAGTTTCATCCCAAGGAGCTGAACATACTTTGGATAAAAAGAATTATTCAATGGAGGTAAGTTATTGCTTGCCAAAACAGTTTTGGACCACTCTTTTGCAGCAGTTAAGTCATTATTGAAGCGATAGAGCAGGATTTATTAAGTGAAACACGATTATATGTCAATCTTTTATTGTTTTAGATGCACTTCGTTTACATGCGACCTGAATATATCACATTGCCTGATGCGACAAAAGGCAATGACTCTATTGCAGTCATTGGTGTAGTTTTTGAGGTAATTTCGCTTTTATTCATTATTAGGTTTTAAATAGTGAATGTCAATATCATTTATGATGGCTTCAAACCTGAATAATGCGTTTGTTTTCTTTTAGATTTCTGAAAAAGATAACCATCGATTGAATAATATGATCCAAAGTTTAAAATCGGTTGAATACGCCTTTACCAAACAAACTATTAAGCCCTTTAAATACAGTGACTTATTTCCAAGCAGCCTCGATTATTACTTTTCCTATCAGGGTTCTCTGACGACTCCTCCTTGCACTGAAAATGTGATGTGGTTCGTGATGAACACCAAAGTACAAATAAGTGAATCTCAGGTAAGGATACGTTGACTATCTTTATGAATTTAATCTACTAGAAGTTCCAAAATCAATTTGTAGTTTTTTTTAAGAAAACCACTTAGTAATCGATTGTGTGCATTATTGTTACATTTTAATTGTAGCAGATTTAAAAGGAATATTTTCCATCCAAATGTAAATTCAAACAGTCGAGTTTTTGCTTGAACTGACATTCCTTTAAAAAAATGTCACAATTTTGCGTGAAAATTTTAAAACACAGAGATGTATGCAAAGACTTATGTTTTTAAAATCATCATTTTTTTACTTTTGAGACAATATGGTGATTTTTCAGAATTAAATCAAGTACATCTTGTTTATTGTTAAAATTGTGAATTTCAGTTGAAAAAATTTCGTGAATTGAAAGAAAAGCCTTCGAACCAAAATCCAAACAGTGCTATTGTGGACAACTTCAGACCGCTGCAGGATCTCCATGGTCGAACGATTCACAAGTCAAAGGAACATTAAATGGTAGAAACAGTCAAATTAATATATATTTGTTGGAAAAATTAATTTTAGTTTATTTGGGATGGTGGTTTTTCACATTTTAAAATATACAGTACAATATACATGTAAACAGAACAGAGATTTATGCGAATAAAAATATATGAAATATCAATTGTATTTGAAAGTATAAATAATGGTAATTAATAGAGAATAAATTACTATGTCACAGTAACAAAATCAATAGTGCATAACCATAAATTGTTAACAGTTTAAATGGCAAATAATATCAAGTTTAATGGGCCAGTTTACTTTTCTGAACTTTCCTTATATTTAATACTGGAATATTGGAATACTGGAATATGGAATACTGGAATAAAGAAGTTTTTAGGAAAGTTTTTATGTACAGAATTTTACAAAGCAACTGTTTAGCTAAAGTAAAGCAATGACTTGATTCCCAACTTTTATTTTGCCGGATACATCAGCCGCCAACAAAGAGCCCAAACAGGGGACTACATCTAGCCTACGTTGTTCTGGATTAGTCAGCTGTTTGTATATAAACTTCATACGAAATTGTAATATTATTTGTTTCAAGTGCTTGTGAAAAATGCTAAATATACAGGGTGTTGCAGTGCTGTGTTACAGTGCTATGTTACAGTGCTATGTTGCCAAACGTTGTGGGCATGTAGAATGGGTCCATACAAGCCATTTATGTTAATGTACCCATAGGTGGAATTGCCTGGTTAGGGTGCTGGAGGCCACCAAAGATCAATGCAGTCCCATTTTGGGCCCGATGTGTTTTGATTTTTGATTGGGTGATAAGCAAGTACAAGCTATTTCTGATGTTGATTCTGTTTATTGAAACAAGAGCACAGATATTCATAACAGCTGTTTAAAGTGACGGCCACCAGCGTCAATGCATGCGGTGCACCGACGAATAATGTTCTGCCTAACCATCACAAAAATGGCAGGCGTTTGCTGCACAAATTCGCAGGCAATCCTTCATAGTCTCTACAGGAGTTTCATGGCCCCACATGAAGAAGTCCAATAGTGCCAAATCAGGAGTTCGTGGTGGCCATGGCACGGGACCTCCTTTGCCAACCCAGCGGTCGGGGAATGTATCATTTAGCCATGCCCGTACTGCATGTGTGAAATGAGCAGGTGCGCCGTCGTACATAAACCACATTGTCTGCCGCACGATGAGTGAAACACCCTCCAAGAAGTCAGGGAGCACATGCTGCAGGAACTGGTGATAAATGTTACGACTCAGGCGCAGTGGCAACATGTGAGGACCAATCTGCCCGTCACCAACAATGCCAACCCACACATTGACAGAAAACCGCTCCTGATGTCCCCTGATATGCATGGCATGTGGGTTTGCGTCATCTCATACGTGACTGTTAAAGAGGCCATGCTTTGTGAAGCAAGCCTCATCGCTGAACAAAATGGACATGCCAAAATGAGGATCATGATGAATGCGGTCCATGTACCACTGGCAGTACTGCACACGTAGGGGAAAGTCGGTTGGACCCATAGCTTGAACCCTCTGTTCGTGGTAGGGATGTAGCAATTGCTCGTTCAGGACCCACCAAACTGTTGAGTGGTTGGCACCCATAGTATGTGCAATGGCACGTGTACTGGTTGACGGATGGTTGGCCACCCATTCCAGAACATCTTCCTTGAATGCAGGGGTTCGTGCACTTTGCACTTCTCGAACCACCATCAACTCTCCTGATCTGAAGCGTTCCACATTATTGCAGGCGCTGGGTCAGTTGCAACAAATATGGCACGACATGGGTGTCTCCATGCAGGAAACTTCTCCTGGTACATTCTTGCAGCTTGCCTTGCATTCCCACGTGCTCCTCCTTACACAAGATGCATATCTGCAAGCTCAGCAAAGGTATATCGCTCCTTGCTGTCAGTCTGAAATTAAACATGAACATGGTATGCAGCATGCAATGGCCATCATGAGAATGGCTAGTACAGCCTCCAGCACCCTAATGTGGCATTTCTGACTATGGGTACATTAACATAAATGGCTTGTATGGACCCATTCTACATGCCCACAACGTTTGGCAACTTAACGCTGAAACACCCTGTATATTTTTGTATCATTAAAAGAACCCAGAACTTACTTCTTCAAAGTTTCCAAAGGCTCTATCCAGTCTAGAATACCAGTATCAAGCTCGATAGTGCATTAAATACATCTTGGCGTTATACAATTTAACAATAATCAGGAATAAAATTTATTTAGATATTTTTTAAATTAAATATTAAAGATCTGACTTTACCTGGTACATAACTTAGTTTCGAAACACATTGTCTCCTATCTTGATGATCTTCAAATGTTCCTACAATAATACCAATCAAGCCTTGGTGCTAATTTATTTTCACTATAATTATAAGTTATTTTCTGAACTCCCTAAATATTGTATCTCAACCTAAGGTCCCCATACTTCAAGTAATTGTGTAGTAGACAATCAAGAATTTTTTATTCTCTAAAGATTAAATGCTACAGTCGAACCTGTATATCTCGAAATTTCTGGAATTCCCTACTTTTACATTCTAAATTCAGTATATTTTCCATGTATATCTCGAAATATGTTCTTCCAAAACCTCTATTTCTCGAATTTCAAACAAAGTCTCAATTTCAAAAATCGGTGTTCCTTCAATAGATAGCACACATAAAAAAATTTGTTTGTCCAGCTACAACTTCTTACAAATTTTCTTGAATCTCAAGAAAATGTCGGACAAGAAGGATTCACAGCTATTGCTAACCTTAGGAGGATAATCGAATCAATGAGGGTTAGACACCAAACATCCTTAAAAGACAATTATATGTAGTTCCAAAGTTGAAGAATGCCAAAAAATTGGCCACTGTGATTACGTATTCCTTGAAATTAATAAAAAATGTCTTTCGTAAAAGTATTTTCTTTTAATATGTATACATAATCAATTATGGGAAAAATTCTATACAATAGACATTTCAACCTGTTTTTCTCGAAATTTTAATCCTTCCCATGGAATTAGAGATAGGCAGGTTCGACTGTATTTCAAAAATTTTAGATTTCCATTTTTTTCAGTCATGAGTAGTAGAAATCGAAATTATATGGATTGGATTTTTTGTCATATAACGTATTTTCTACATTACCATTATTCGCAGGCATCTTCAATTGGAGCAACAAATAAAATAAATAATTGACCACCCTGTAGTTAATAAATTTTTGACAATTCGCTTTATACTTAATTCCCAGATGGTGCAATGACAGTTTCTACTCCCCTTGACGTAATTAACCATTTGAAGCAAACTGCAGTATCGATAGGGATGTATTGATATGTTTGACGTTACCCCTATAAATCAATCACACAGGTGGTACTTGCAATCGCTCGTCCTCTTCTTCACGTTAAGTTCCCAATGCCCCATCCTCTCATTAAATCAACACAATTAAGCTATTAACTATAATAAAATCAAATAATGAGCATAGTAACGTAGAAAACTCTGGTCTATACGACGAGCCATCATTCGGTTTGTTATGTAAACACTCATTAGCTGTTGGATTTTCTGGGAAATTGAAATGGATTCATTCTGGCAATATCTGGAACAGCCTTGGCCTAATTGTGCGCAGTGTACTGGGAAGGTTGTGAACAATGGATAATTGGCATCATTGCAGGATACATAGTGATAAGGGATTCCGGTAAACTAGCACGTACCAGGATATTAAAATTACCATTTTCACATCGAAATCTTAATCTGTGCTTTGTCCAATTGGCAATTGTACAAAATTAAAACCTTAACCCATTTTTCAAATAAATTCAATTTACAGATATTGAATTAACTATTGTGTTGAATTGATATGTCGCCCATTGTATAAGAAGTTGGAATTTTCCAGTAACACAAGAATTTGTTTGCCAATTTAAGTATTTGTGAGTTCAATTCTACAATTCTGCAAAGCAAATTACCGATAAATTGTATGTGTTATGGATTTCAAGTTGATCAAAGAGTCTCTGTGATCAAGTGTCATAAAGGGAAAAAGAATAATTTGGTGTAAAAAGTATAAACAGTGAACTTTTGAAGACTGAAGTCATGTAATCTTCAGTGATAAGTGCATTTTTTGCTCACGGGGTCTCTTACATGAATTAAGAAATGCAGCAAATGAGTAGGCATTCATCAAGGAGCATTCTTCAAATGCATTCGTAAAATTGTAAATTGTCAGCATTTTTTTAAAGTTGGGGCTGGTTAGGTGAAGGCGGTCCCAAACACCAAAGTCTTGGAAGCATTTTTTGGTTTCTTGGTTGTCCCCATGTACATATAATATGCTACTTGTCAGGAGCTTAGGGGATATGCTTCTTCACTTACCAACCACCATGTGCCATATGATTTATGTTCATACAACTAATTAGTGTTTCGTTACTATTTCGAGAGTGCCCTACAACTTTCTATTTGACTATTTATTTGTACCTATCACGATTGTATTCAGCACCCTATGGATCCTATTTGTTCCTTTCATCAGATTTTTCGTTTTTGCAGTCATTCTCAAAATTGTTGGGGGAACCAAACTTTTTATCACCCTCTATATAGACTACTGAAACTAGAATAATTTTTGTTATTATTGAAAAAGCATCTGGTGTCATTTTGGTGTCCTTGTACCCTATTTTTTTTAAAGTTCATTGTCGATCGAGGTTCGAAAAAAAAGTTGACATTCGAGATGAACTCTTTTTGAAAACAAGCAATTAAAAATTGCTGACCTGGTATATCCCATATCAAATTCAAGAGCGCTAATTGTGAATTGTTTGCAAAGGGCAAAATAGAAGTTACGAAATCGTGATATTTGGTCGAGAAACTTGAGTAAATGTTGTTGTTTCCCATTATTGATGTGGCGATTTTCAGAATCGTTTCGATAATTTCCCATAATTCTCTCTATCCCGCATGCGTTGAAGAGTTGCTTTTCATCCCAGCCATTTGGGACTGCATTCGTTTACGCCCTTTTTCCATCTGAATATAAACAGCCTGTTTATCAGAGCAAGCTCAATCTATTAGTTAGTCTCTATAATACGCAGACAGTTTTCATTAA
The DNA here is from genome assembly GCA_034696685.1 of Julus scandinavius. Lineage (NCBI taxonomy): Eukaryota > Metazoa > Arthropoda > Diplopoda > Julida > Julidae > Julus > Julus scandinavius. Next base: position 25,649 of record JAQGAE010000453.1, on the reverse strand, counting down.
GCGTTATAATTTATTAGCGCTAACAGAATCCAGCAATTAGAATCCTATGCAAATGTACCGTCCCATCCAGGCCTTCAATTTTACTATAAATACGTACCTCACAAATTTCTCTTCAGTATAATTGACATAATCTGACTGCAATCATGATGAGACTTGCCCTGCAAATCGTTGCAACTTGCGTTGTACTCGCGGGACACCATGGTGAGAAATTCTTTGGCATCTTTGATATGAAAATTTCAGTGCCTATATTGCATAGTTTTCCTCTATTTTGTGTATGTCTAATTTCAACAGCTTCTGTGAGAAAATTGTGATTCTTTCATTTTGGTATTTGTTTGAATATTTTGAATGTAAATTTTTGTTAAGTGTGAACTTGCTACGCACATTCGTGTTTGCATGGATCATTTGTGGTGTTTTAAGTCGAATAAGTATTTCCTTTTCATAACCAATTTATCGATTGTCCGTATTTACAGTATTTGGACAAGAAATGTATGTATACAATGATCGGGTAGAAGATAATGCGGGTGCAGTTTGGAGCTATCATGGTACAAATGGTAAATATAAACACATTTATTATAATGTTTAAGATTATGCAAAAAAACGCAATTTTGTAACGTTGTCATTTTTGAATTTATTTAGGCCCGGAATATTGGTGCAAATTGAATCCTCCTTATCCAGAGTGTTGCAAAACGAAAAAACGCCAGTCGCCCGTCAACATCAATATAGGAACTACTAAATATCCAGCTGAAAAGTTAAAATATAAAAACCACAATGTTGCTCCGAAGTCAATGAAATTGCTTAACAATGGGCACACAGGTAAGCATTATTTTTTTTTATAATGTTTCAATGTATCTTACTATAGTTGGGTTTTTCCATAACAAAGTAAATCAGTATACCTGTGTTGTATATTAATTTCACAAAATAAACATTTGTATATATACACTATATCTTGTAGTATATCCCTTAACGTATACATGGAATAGGGTGTAATTTTTCTGAAAGGTTTCCAAAATATGGAATTTCTGCCGTAAAATGTTTTCATACATGCAAACACCAGATTATACTACAGATCATATGAGGTTTTTCAAGAAATTTAGCCTACTGCTTGTTATGGTGCAATGTTGGGAAAAAATCTAACAAACTACAATTCATGCAGCAGCCTATATATATATGGTGCGTTCCTGAAATAAGGAAATCATTGAATTACCATTAAAAGTTGATACTTTCATTACCCTGTGACAGTTTTTGGTGGGTATTTATAATTCTGAAAAAGACCATAATAATTATTACTTTAAATTGACAAAGTCAAATAGAATCAAATTCCCTATCCTTCCTCCCCCCCTCCCCATTAGCATTGTTTATTGATGAGTTTAATAAAAAGTTTCATCGTTAAGTTATATTTTTTTGATAAATCTGAGAAATTAAACATGAGTGGGCTAATTATTTTTTTAAAAAATGCCCTACACCATGTAGGGCATATTTACATATAGTTACCATATAACTACATATGTGCACGTGCATATTTTACAAACAGTGCTGCTCTCATCTCAAGACGGTCCGAAGCCTGAAATTTCATTTCCTTATGATCTATTAAATCGAAATTATAAATTGGATCATGTTCATTTTCATTGGGGGAAAAGTTCATCCCGTGGAGCTGAACATAATTTGGATAAAAAGAATTATCCAATGGAGGTAAGTTATTGCTTGTCAAAACAGTTCAAATATCCCTATTATCTTCATATCGAGGAAATATATTTATTTGAAATTATTTTAGAATGTTGATGAATGATGATGATGTAAAATTGAATGGCCTTTGCAACAATTAGTCCTTATTGAAGCGATAGTGCGGGAGTTATTGATGAAATACAAGTACATATTTTATTGTTTTAGATGCACTTTGTTTACATGCGACCTGAATATAACAAATTGGAGGATGCGACAAAAGGCAAGGAATCTATTGCAGTCATTGGTGTATTTTTTGAGGTAATTTCGCTTTTATTTATTATTAAGTTTAAAATAGAGAACGTCAATAGCAGTCATGATAGCTTCAAAACTGAATAACGCGCTTATTTTATTTCAGATTTCTAAAAATGATAATCCTCGATTAAAACCATTGATCGAAAGTTTAAAATTGGTTAAATACGGCAATGATGAAAATACTATTAAACCCTTCAAATACAGTGACTTATTTCCAAGCAGCCTCGATTATTACTTTTCCTATAAGGGTTCTCTGACGTCTCCTCCTTGCTCTGAAAATGTGATGTGGTTCGTGATGAACACCAAAGTACAAATAAGTGAATCTCAGGTAAGGATCCGTTGGCTATACTTATGAATTTCATTTACTAGGTATTCCAAACTCAATTTGTAGAGGTTTTTTTAAGAAATCCACTTAGTAATCGGTTTCTTGCATTATTGGTACATTTTAAACGTAGCACATGTACTATTGATATTTTTCATTCAAATAGTCGAGTTTTGCTTGAATTGACGTTTGTCTAAAAAAATGTCACCATGTAGTATGCTAATTTTGCGTGAATATTTTAACATACAGACATGTGAGCAAGACGACGTATAATGTTTTCAAAATTTAATTTTTTGACTTTTGAGACAATATATTGATTTTTCAGAATTGAATCAAGTGCATATTGTTTATTGTTAAAATTGTGAATTTCAGTTGAAAGAATTTCGTGAATTGAAAGAAAAGCCTTCGAACCAATCTCCAAATAGAGCCCTTGTGGACAATTACAGACCTCTGCAGGATCTCCATGGTCGGACGATTCACAAGTCAAAGAAACAGTAAATGGTAAAAACTGTCAAAATAATATATATTTGTTGGAAATATTAATTTTAGTTTATTTGTTAAAGTTTATTTGGGATGGTGGTTTTTCACATTTTTAAATACAGAATAATATGTAATGCAGAGCAGAGATTTATGTGAATAAATATGTATGTAATATCGAAAATTGAAAGTATTTAATGGTAATTAAATGAGACTAAATGATGTCACATTAACAAAGTCAACAGTACATAACCACAAATTGTTAACAGTTTAAATGGCAGATAATATCCAGCTTAATGTGCTCGTTTACTTTTCAACTTCCCTTATATTTATAGTGGAATAGTTATATAGTAGTTTTTAAAAAAGCTTTTATGCACAGAATTTTTCAAAACAACTGTTCAGCTAAAGCAAAGCCATGACTGGATCCCCAACTTTTATTTTGCCGAATACATCAGCCGCCAGCAAAGAGCCCAAACAGGGAACTCGCCATTTAAGCCTACGTTGTTCTGGATTAGTCAGCTGTTTGTATCTAAACTTCGTACAAAATTGTAATATTATTTGTTTCAAGTGCTCATAGAAAATGCTAAATATATTATTTTAATAGTAAAAGAACCCAGAACTCACTTCTTCAAAGTTTCCAGAGGCATTATCCGGTCCATAATACCAGTATCAGGATAATAAGGACAATAATCAGAAATAGTTTATTTAGAGATTTTTTTAATTAAATATTAAAGATCTGACTTTACCTGGTACATAACTTTACGTTTCGAAACACAATGCCTCCTATCTTGATGATCTTCAAATGTTCCTACAATGATACCAATCAAGCCTTGGTGCTAATTTATTTTCACTATAATCATACGTTATTTTCTGAACTCCCTAAGTATTGTTCCTTAACATATAGTCTCCATACTTCAAGTAATTGAGTAGTAGACAATGTAGACAATCAAGACTTTTTGATTCTCTAAAGATTAAATGCCATTTCCAAAATTTTAGATTTTTATTTTTTTCAGTCAATGGAAACTTTATCGATTGGATTTATTGTCATATATTTTCTACAGGCTGGTCAATAAAGATTACTAATTACATTACCATTATTCACAGGCATTTTCAATTGGTGCAACAAATAAAATAATTGACCACCCTGTAGTTATTAAATTTCTGACAATTCGCTTTATACTTCCCAGATGGTACAATGACAGTTTCTACTTCCCTTGACGTAATCTATTAACCATTTGAGGCAAACTGCAGTATCGATAGGGATGTATTGATATGTTTGACGGTACCCCTGCAAATCAATCACACAGGTGGTACTTGCAATCGCTCGTCCTCTTCACGTTAAGTTCCCAATGCCCCATCCTCTCATTAAATCAACACATCTATTAACTATAATAAATTCAAATAATGAGCATAGCGACGTAGAAAACTCTGGTCTATACGACGAGCCATCATTCGGTTTGTTATGTAAACGCTCATTAGCTGTTGGATTTTCCGGGAAATTGAAAGGGATTCATTCTGGCAATATCTGGAACAGCCTTGGCCTAATTGTGCGAAGTTCGTGAACAATGGATAATTGTCATCATTGCAGGATACATAGTGATAAGGGATCCGGTATGCTAGCACGTACCAGGATATTAAAATTACCATTTTCATATCGAAATCTTAATCTGTGCAATTGATAAAAATGGTTGCAGGTTCAATAACATAACTATCCAGCGTAAGCAGAACCCCCTTGTAATGCCACGTAACACATTTGACTGTGCTTCTGCTTACCATTTTAATGACGTCAATATTTAAAATTATAAGCAGTGGTGTATTATTGGCAATTGTACAAAATTAAAATCTTAACCCGTTTTTCAATTAAATTCAATTTACAGATTTTGAATTAACTATTGTGTTTAGTTGATATGTTGCCTATTGTATAAGAAGTTGGAATTTTCTCGTAATACAAGAATTTGTTATCCAATTTGTGAGTGCAATTCTGCAATTCTGCAAAATAAATAACCGAAGAATTGTATGAGTTATGGAAATCTCTGTGAACAAGTGCCATGAAGTGAAAAAGAATTATTTGGTGTCAAAAGTATTACCTTTGAAGTGTTGATTGAGTGTAAATCTGGAAAATCTGATGAGAAGAACAAATTGGTACCATTGGTACCTTAACCTTAACCCCAAATGTTACGAGTGGTATTGTATTCAGCACACTAATGCTCCTAGTTGTCCCCCATGCATGCTACTTGTCAGGAGTTGAGGGGACATGTATCTTCACTTACCAACCACCATGTGCCCTATATATGTTATGCTCTTGCAACTAATGTTTCGTTATTATTTTTAAGATTTTTTTGCCTAATTGGCGCAATTTTTGTACAATACACGTGAAAATTTTTTGAAATAAAAATACAGTTTCTATGCCCGAAAAATTTAATTTTCTGCATTAACAGTGCGGTTTTTTTAGAACCAAAAGTTCATATTTTTAGCAACGACAGTACACATTTTCTGTACTAAAAGTGCAGTTTTTAAGCTCGAAAAATTCAATTTTTCAGCAGCAAAAGTGCTAATTTTCGTTACTAAAAGTGCAGTTTTTATTCCTGAAAAATGTAAATTTTCTGTACTATAAGTGCGATTTTGCTGCTGAAAAATTGGATTTTTCGAGCTTAAAAGCTGCACTTTTAAAAACTGCATTATGGTTTCTTTGGGCTAGGAACACGAGGGCGCTAGGACTGAGGGCGCAGGGGGCAAATGTCCCCTTTGCCCCCTGTTAAGGCTGCCACTGTATACAATGACAGTTGACTATACTGTACTAAAACTGCTTGTACATACAATGAAAGTAGTCTGTATTACATTTATTGTGGCACTATGACAGTATGAAATGATGGTAGCATACTTGATATACTTGGCATATTGTGTACATGCAATGATTGTGCCACTAATTTATTATGCACAGGTATATATACCTGTGCATAATAAATATACAACCATCAGTTGTGAGTGCTGCAGCAAGTGTTGCATTATATGCTTATCATTATTGCATACTGTGCATACTGGCATTTAGTGGTATTTATTATCTCCATAAAACATAAATTTGTATGGATTGGAGGTTCGGACCTATTTTTTTTATTTGGCTTGGTCCTTATATTAGTTCTGCCCACCCATGGATGGGATGCGCCCTGAATGGTACCTTGCCCCCTGCGCCTTTTCCCGTCCGCCACTGATCTCGCATGTGTTGAAGAGTGGCTTTTCATCCCAACCATGCATTCGTTTACGCCCTTTTTCCATCTGAATAAGCAGCCTGTTTATCAGAGCAAGCTCAAGCTATTAGTCTCTATAATATGCAGGCAGTTCTCAATAAGCGTCATATTTTGTTAGCGCTAACAGAATCCAGTAATTAGAAGCCTATGCAAATGTACCTTCTCATCCAGGCTTTCAATTTTACTATAAATACGTACCTCACAAATTTCTCTGCAATATAATTGATATAATCTGACTGCAATCATGATGAGACTTGCCCTGCAAATTGTTGAAACTTGTGTTGTTCTCGCCGGACACCATGGTGAGAAATTCTTTTGCATCTTTGATATGAAAATTTCAGTGCTTATATTGCATAGTTTTCCTCTATTTTATGTATGTCTAATTTGCAGCAGCTTTTGTGAGAAAATTGTGATTCTTTCATTTTGGTATTTGTTTGAATATCTTGAATGTAAATTTTTGTTAAGTGTGAACTTGCTACGCACATTCGTGTTTGCATGGATCATTTGTGGTGTTTTAAGTCGAATAAGTATTTCCTTTTCATAACCAATTTATCGATTGTCCGTATTTACAGTATTTGGACAAGAAATGTATGTATACAATGATCGGGTAGAAGATAATGCGGGTGCAGTTTGGAGCTATCATGGTACAAATGGTAAATATAAACACATTTATTATAATGTTTAAGATTATGCAAAAAAACGCAATTTTATAACGTTGTCATTTTTGAATCTATTTAGGCCCGGAATATTGGTGTAAATTGAACCCGCCTTATCCAGAGTGTTGCAAAACGAAAAAACGCCAGTCGCCTGTCAACATCAATATAGGAACTACTAAATATCCAGCTGAAAAGTTAAAATATGAAAACCACGATGTTGCTCTGAAGTCAATGAAATTGCTTAACAATGGGCACACAGGTAAGCATTATTTTTTTATAATGTTTCAATGTATCTTACTATATATAGTTGGGTTTTCCATGACAAGGCAAATCAGTATACCTGTATTGTACGTATATTAATTTCACAAAATAAACATTTGTATATATACACTATATCTTGTAGTATATCCCTTAACGTATACATGGGTTAGGGTGTAATTTTTCTTGAAAGGTTCCCAAAATATGGAATTTCTGTCGTAAAATGTTTTCATACATGCAAACACCAGATTACTACAGGTCATATGATGTTTTTCAAGAAATTTAGCCTATTGCTTGTTATGTTGCAATGTTGGAAAAAATCTAACAAACTACAATTCATGCAGTTGCAGTATATATATGGTGCGGTCCTGAAATAAGGAAATCATTGAATTACCATAAAATGTTGATACTTTCGATCCTTATTGTGTGACAGTTTTTGGTGGGTTTTTTAATTCAGAAAAAGACCATAATAATTATTACCTCAAACTGACAAGATCAAATAGAATCACTCCCCCCCCTCCCCAGCACTGTTTATCGATAAGTTTAATAAAAAGTTTCATTGTTAAGTTATATGTTTTAATAAGTCTGAGAAATAAAACATCAATGGACTAGGGCGAAAAAATATTTTAATGCCCTACACCATGTAGGGCATATTTACATAGTTACCATAACTACATATGTGCACGTGTATATTTTACAAACAGTGGTGCTCTCATCGCAAGACGGTTCGAAGCCTGAAATTTCATTTCAATATCATCTATCAAATCGAGATTATAAATTGGATCATGTTCATTTTCATTGGGGAAAAAGTTCAACACATGGAGCTGAACATAATTTGGATAAAAAGAATTATCCAATGGAGGTAAGTTATTGCTTGCCAAAATTGTTCAAATATCCCGATTATCTTCACATCGAGGAAATATATTTATTTTAATGATTTATTTTAAATTATTTTCGAATGTCGATGAATGATGATGATGTAAAATTGAACAGCCTTTGCAAAAAATTAGTCCTTATTGAAGCGATAGTGCGTGAGTTATTGATGAAATACGAGTACATATTTTATTGTTTTAGATGCACTTTGTTTACATGCGACCTGAATATAACAAATTGGAGGATGCGACAAAAGGCAAGGAATCTATTGCAGTTATTGGTGTATTTTTTGAGGTAATTACGCTTTTATTTATTATTAGGTTTAAAATAGAGAACGTCAATAGCAGTCATGATAGCTTCAAAACTGAATAACGCGCGTATTTTATTTCAGATTTCTAAAAATGATAATCATCGATTAAATCCATTGATCGAAAGTTTAAAATTGGTTAAATACTGCTATGATGAAAATACTATTAAGCCCTTTAAATACAGTGACTTATTTCCAAGCAGCCTCGATTATTATTTTTCCTATAACGGTTCTCTGACGACCCCTCCTTGCTCTGAAAATGTGATGTGGTTCGTAATGAACACCAAAGTACAAATAAGTGAATCTCAGGTAAGGATACGTTGGTTATCTTTATGAATTTAATTTACTAGGATTTCCAAAATCAATTTGTAGAGGTTTTTTTAAAAGAAGACCATTTAGTAATCGGTTTCGTGCATTATTGTTACATTTTAAATGTAGCAGATGTACTATTGATATTTTCCATCCATATGTTAATTCAAATAGTCGATTTTTGCTTGAATTTTCATTTTCCTAAAAAAAATGTCACCATATAGTATGCTAATTTTACGTAAATACTACAACATACAGACCTCTGAGCAAGACGACGTATGTTTTCAAAATTATCTTTATTTTAAGTTTTGAAGTTTTGAGGCAACATGGTGATTTTTCAGGCTTGAATTAAGTACATCAGGTAACGAATGATCGATTTCGATGCGGAATAATCTCTTGTCTGTTGTTAAAATTGTGAATTTCAGTTGAAAGAATTTCGTGAATTGAATGAAAAGCCTTCTAACCAAATTCCAAATAATGCCATTGTGGACAACTTCAGACCTATGCAGGATCTCCATGTTCGGACGATTCGCGAGTCAAAGAAACATTAAATGGTAGAAACAGTCAAAATATATATTTGTTGGAAATATTAATTTTAATTTATTTCTTAAAGTTTATTTGGAATGGTGGTTTTTCACATTTTTAAATACAGTATAATATGTATACAGAACAGAAATTTAATGTGAATAAAAATGTATGTAATCTCGATAATTAAAATGGTAATTTGCATAATGTGTATGATAATAAATTATCTCACATAAACAAAATTAACAGTACATAACCACAAATTGTTAACAGTTTAAATGAGAGATAATATGAAGCTTAATGTGCTCGTTTACTTTTCTGAACTTTCCTTAAGCCGGCTCTCCACCAAGATGTACACGTTCGTAAGTACAAGTATTTACAGTATTTACACACATATGCAAAAAAGTGTGCCCTCCGAGTTTGTTTCAGCCGCCATTTTGTAAATATATATGTAAATATCAAAATTGTGCACCTATTAAATTATTAAATGTCTTTAATAGCTGTACAATTTTTATATTTACATATATTTAAAAAATGGCGGCTGAAACAAACCCGGAGGGCAAACTTTTTTGCATATGTTTGTAAAAACGTGTTTATACGTACATGTACGTCTTGGTGGAGACCCGGCTTTAGAGCAGTTTTTAGGAAAGTTTTTATGCACAGAATTTTTCAAGATGACTGTTTAGCTAAAGCAAAGCCATGACTTGATCCCCAACTTTTATTTTGCCGAATACATCAGCCGCCAGCAAAGAGCCCAAAACAGGGGACTCGCCATCCAGCTTACGTTGTTCTGGATTAGTCAGCTGTTTGTATCTAAAATTCGTACGAAGTTGTAATATTATTTGTTTCATTTGCCTGTGAAAAATTCCTAAATATATATTTGTATATCAGTACGAGAACCCAGAACTCACTTCTTCAAAGTTTCCAGAGGCTCTATCCGGTCCATAATACCAGTTTCAGGATCGATAGTGCATAGAATGCATCTTGACGTTATACGATTTAACAATAATCAGGAATAAAGTTTATTTAGAGATTTTTTAAATTAAACATTAAAGATGTGACTTTACCTGGTACATAACTTTACGTTTCGAAACATTATGTCTCCTATTTTGATGATCTTCAAATGTTCCTACAATAGTACCAATCAAGCCTTGGAGCTAATTTATTTTCATAATAATCATAAATTATTTCCTGAACTCCATAAGTATTTTACCTCAACGTATGGTCTGCATCCTTGGATAGTGAAACTGGGTCTAAAATGTTCCATGGTGACCTTTTTTTCTAATCTAGTGTTTAGTTCTTCCACTGAAGAGTCCGACATGAGCATATATGGAGCCACATCAGCAAAGATAGCCTACAGAATTTTTAATTTACCACCTCTGACATTTTAAAATATTAATTAATAGCATTAGGAACGGTCGGTAATTCATCTTAAAAGGTCAGCATGATGAATCTTTGATCATCATTGTTATTTATTTTACATTTTATGGACAGTTTTGCTGAGTGTTTAGCTGATGAATTTCCAATCATATCCATTGCTCGCTCAATATTATATTTTAGTACATTATCTGTTTCTTTCAACTTGTCGAACTTATTGACATCCCCTGGTCTTCTGGGACTGTCTTCGTCTGGAAAATAAACCAATCTAAAGTCGGGCTTCTTCAGGTAGTCGCAAATCCATTTTGCTATTTCATCACCACAATCTAGAGCCGGCACTGGTTCACCCCAAATCCTGTGATAAGAAATTGTTTGCACAAATTAGTACCAGTTATCTACATTTGAAATATTGCCTGACAACACGGGTATTTGGGAATATGAATTATACAACTGAACCTTGAAAAATGAGGGCATGTAGTAATTTAAAAATGAAAGTAATACAAGTAATAAATAAAATACGTTCCTGAGGCAATGTAGTTCTAAAACAAAATGTCCCATATATTACTTTTGTTTGCTATCATTTTGTGTTATAAAAAGTCATCGCTAATGTTTGTTAAGTCAGATTTAATATTCAGTTTGTTTTTACTTTACTGTCAATGGTTTTCCAGGTTTGGAAGGTTTCTTCAGTTTAAATGTTTGCATTTTGGGTGCATCAAGCCAGATATCATCTTCATGAATAGACGGGGCAATGAGGATCATGCTTGGTTCTTGTCTGGCAGTCAGGAATTGGCCATTAGTTTTCACAATCATAAATTCCCTTTTTTGTGGAAAATGTTTAATTTCAACAATTATTCAGTATTGAGCAATGCTTATGGCAATGTACAAGTACATAACAATTATCTACATGCATTTACATACCTGTCTCTAATTGTTCCAGATTTCATACCCAACTTGGATACCTCGGCCTCTTCCAGAGATAGATAGCGACAAGATTTTATGGGATACAAGTAAATCTTAGACACGGTACCAATCGCATGATATTCTTCAGAACTTGTCCACCACCACCACAAACCGAATGCAGCAGCAGCACCAACAACCCCAGCAGCAATAATGGCCAACGTTGGCACATTTGACCCTTCTCCATTCGGCTGTTCTTCAGTGGGCAGTTTGGGCAAATTGGGCAATTCCTTCAGTATTGACGACATGACATACGACTTGCATCTACCAAATTCTGAACTATGAAAATACTTTGGTAAGTGAGCTATTTCACATTTTTCTTTAGCAGGGTAAAGTGCTTTTCTTTTTCTGTCGATTTCCATGAATTCCAAAATGACCCGTTCTTATTTTTCAATTCGAAAAACTTCAAACTGTGAAGTCTAAAACAAACGGTTCCAATGAATCAAACTAAGTTAACATATTTCCTACCTGAGTTATTTTGATTGAGGTTTCTAGTAATTGAACATTTATCGGTCTGTTTAAAACTGGTTTCGCTGCATAAATAGGCAAATAACCAAAATCTTGATCTATTGCTACAACCAGCTTTGCTGATATTCAGAACTTTAGAACGTCTCGTTCGTAGAAAGTGTTGTTTGGAATTTGTGAATTCCAAAAAGAACGCCATGTTTATCAGTTTTTTAGGCATGTAATTTTGTTTTTTAGATCTAAATATCCTACTTTTAACTAGTGCGACACTCTTTATTTTTAATTATTGACGTCTATTTCAAAAAGGTTTTTTTAATACTTTAAAACGAATCGCCATGGCAATTTATTCGCTAAATTATGACATTATAGCACGTACAGCATTAGCAACAATTTTAATTCATGTATGCAAATTAGTTTTTCTAATTTTAGTAATATTTTCTATGAAAAAATTGATTCTGCGCTCAGGAGCAATTTAATGACCAATAGAGAAGTTCCACTATATTTATTTATTTATTTATTTATTTCTCGATCAACACTCGCCAGGAGTACAGGGTAGGCAACGTTGCGCCAGAAAAAGAAAGAAAGAAAAAAAAAAGAAAACAAAAAGAACATCTACATTAGATCCGAATATAAATTCTAAATTATGCGTATACTTTTTGTTGTGATTTTTATTACCAGCGCCATCATTGGTGCATTCCGTTCAACAGTGTTAAATGCTGGCAATCACTAAGAGCACTAAAGCTTTGCGAGGAATGCCGAAATTAAGGGTTCAGGGGCAAGGTTAAATTTTCCGAATTCCTAGATGTAAACATAACGTGATAAATATGTTACGGAATTATTTATTATAAGCAAAAATAGGTTCGATACAGAAATATTCTATGCGAATTCTTTATCCAAAGTTTTATTAGTAAAAAAAAAATCCGATTTTATATTGTTGCATAAATCGGATCTCCAACTCTGATTAATCCAAGTTTATCAGTTGCAAGATGCACTCCAAATACGGGAGAATCTCCTTCCAATTTACGATCAGCTGGATCTGTCATCTGTTTATAACTGGAATGACAAAAAAAATAACGACATCATTAGCAAGCACTTTTTAAAAGGCAAACTTTGTACCTTCACGTGAGACGCTGGTTGTTTTAGCCGGAAACGTTGATTTCGGCTGAACCGATTTTAAGGCAATTACGTATAATCAGGTTGTCGCGCATGCGTGGTGTCACTTCCCTCGAAATCAATATTTCCGGCCAGAGCTACCACCTTCTCACGTAAAGGTACTTGCAATATATACATGTATAAAGTTAAAAGAAAGGGCATAATTGAGACACTTTTGAGTTATGATGTTTACTAAAAACAATGAATTAATTGTACTCACGTTTTCAAAGTCTTAAGAGGTTCAATGCCATCTTTAACTCCGGTTTCTGGATCAATAGTTGTCAGCACACATCTACCATAAAAAGGTTACATTAATTTTATAAGGATTTTAAACTGCTGTATTATAAGAACTGGAAACAAATTTATTTTCATGACCACTCGCTTAGAATTTTTATGTGATAAACAACAAAGTTTATTTATTTTCTAATATATCACCTGTTGCACGGCTTCACATTGCGGAAAGTTGCACCTCCAATTTTGATAAATTTCATTTTTTCCTATAATTGAAGAAAATACGCGATTTTTATATAGAAATTCTTATACAAATTATGCCCAATTGGAATTTAGTTTAGAAAGTATAATCAGATTACCTCATCGTATGGTCCGCACCCTTCAACAGCTATAGTTGGACGAAAATTGTGAATGGTGATTTTATTCTTCAGTCTGGAATTTAGGTCATCAACAGAGGCTTCCGATAATAGCATGAAAGCAGTCAGGTCAGCAAAAACAGACTAAGAAATAAGCACATTCGGAATATTAAATTCCTAACCCCAAGTTTGTTTATGATGTACATTTATATTGAAGAATTTATTTGAATCATACATTGTCAGTTTTTTTGAATCTCGCCCAGTGGTCGGTATCTTTTGGCTGGCGATTGCTAACTTCATATGGAAAATGCACCAACTTGAAACCTGGTTTTCCTAAAAAGTCACTAATCCACTTGGAAGCTTCACTTCCACAATTGAATCCCATCATATTCTCACCCCAAATTCTGTGAAATCGTAAAAACACCTGCATTTGTCATACAAAGGATTCTATATTCATATATTAATAATCCGTAAATGTTTGAAGTTCGCATACAGTAAGCTTTCTTATGGTTAAATTATCGGCAATAACAAATAAACATTCAAATGATTCATATGACAACAGATTCATATTATTATTTGACTGAAGTCACGGAAATAAACCGGTTTGGATAAATTTATGTAAATGCATACTATATGCAACATGGGCAACGTGTAGCCAATATTGATGACCTCACTGATTTGAAGGAATCATGAAGCATACGCATGCGCAAATAACCATTGCATACATTTTATAGAATTAGTTTTTCAGCTCGAATGAAATCCATTCCGTGACTACAGATACTTTATAAAAATATGGGAAGAATTAAAAAATGTGATCAAAAGAAAGTGCTTTGGATTTTTGTAGTTGGTAATTTTATAGTTTTAAAAACGTAGATATCAATCTTACGTGACAGCAATGGGTGCCCCTATAGCATCATTCTCAGGAGTTTCATCATATTTTCCCCTCTTGGCCCCTGGTTTGGTCACTTTGAGAGTGGTCATCTTAGGAGCGTCAAGCCAAAGTTCCTCCCCGTGTATGCTAGGTGCAATTAGGAGCATCAAGGGCTCCTGTCGAGCTGTTATAAAATGGCCGTTACTTTTAACTATCAAAAATTCCCTGCAATGATAACAAATCAATGGTTTATTAGCTTAATTACTCTTTTATTTTACTTTTATTCAACAAATGCGTGGTTAACTCGCCTGTCTCTAAATGTGTTGGATTTCACCCCAAGTTTTGAGACCTGGGCTTCCTGAAGGGAAATTCGTCGGCAGGATTTCACGGGGTACATGTAAATTCCAGAAACTTTTCCAACAACCTGATATTTTTCGCAATTTTTCTTCCAAAGGCGATATCCGAGGGCTGCTACACTTCCCACCGTTCCTACGATAATGATGCTTTTGCCAATGGACCCAAAATTAGACCCTTCTAGAACCATTTTAACGGCCTTTGTAGATCACCCTGAAATAATACGAAATTCATACGACATTATCCTACAATGTTAACATAAAATTCAAATAAACACTGAAAATTATCTCCATTTCTTGCATATGTGATCGCAAGAAATCTATCGAATATTTATAAGTAAGGTTTAAATTTTTATTATTGGGGTAACACATTTTGCAGTCAAAAGGTTTTAACGGCTTTGGATTTCAGCCAAGTGAATACACTAAAGAAGAAGCTGACAGAAGACACTTAAAACTTCACTGGATCTTATCACCGAGTAAAGTTTCGACTATTTATAGATCGACTTTTGGTGCTTACGTCAGTGAATAGTTAATTTTGAATTGCCTTTAGAAATAGGTGATTGAAAAATGGCGAAATTTAGATCAGTGAAATGTTGAAAAAAAAATAGTACAAGCTTTAATTGTTGTATAAAATTGGTTAACAAAAAAGAAATTAAGTGTCAATTTGGATGCAAAAAATTTTAATAGAAACTTGTTTGTGTAACAAGTGGTAGACTGACAAACAATTGGGACTTTCACGTGGGTGGTTGAATAGCCTGTATGTGGCTGAAATGTCACAGTATGACTATCCAGACAACTATATTATATTTGAAGTCACCTAAATAATATGTGTGTCGCCTAACACACCTGCTAGGCAGACATGTGGTGATACATGTGTCACCTAGTGGATTTTTATAATAAAAAAATTGTACTTAATGCAATGCTTTTGCAATTCTATGTATATACTGTACATGTACCTTAAATATATATACAGTGCCCATACCGAATTGGCAACGGTGGTACATTAGTGAATTTTGTTAATTACATTATTTAAATTGTATCGTTTACTACTGTGCTTTGTCATTGCTTCTACGAAAGGCCCTGCAAGGGTAGCGCGTTGACTTTGAGATAGACAAAAATCGATTTAGCCAAGGTTGAATTGGAAATAAGTTGAACTGAAATATAGGCCTCATTTGCTCATAGAATGCGGAAAATGATAAAAAATTAGGTAATTTACCTTAAAATGTAAGTTCAACTCGCTTCTGGTTGCTTAATTCCTTCGTTTATGTAATCCTCGTCGCTATATGCTAGAGATTGAATAAACATACAGTTTTATAAAGCGGTAGATATGACCTCGATTGTCGTTTACTATTCCACTCACAAAAAAGGACTAGCAACGATGATGATTGCTGAGAAACATAAATATGGTGCAACGAATAGGCAATCTCATTACAGCGTGACATTCTCTGCCAGAATATCAACCAGAATTCCTAGAGTAAATTATATTAATTAAATTTTATTAGGAGACAGGAGGTTGTTATGCAATTAAATTAATTGAATATTTTATACTGTGGAACGCGGCTTGGGATGTGGGTTATAAGCAAACACTACGTAAAAATAAAGTGGACCTACTGTACGAATTCTAGGAAAGCAAAGATTGCATTTTTTTAAATTTTTTTAAATATTTTTTTTGGCAAATTGTCAAAGTAACCTTATATAGTTTGTTTTAGTTACTGGATGTGCTGTGAATTGAATAGCAATGTTTTATATATTTAAGCATAAAAATCGCGTCATTAAATAGGTTTTTTTTCTTTAATTTTGGATGGAATTTAATATTAATTACATTAGTTTTATTTTTAATATTTTTATATTGCTAAATGAATGTAGCAAATTTAGAAGCCTAAAATGAAATTTATTTTTTAAATTTATATAGATTTGATACTTAGAAGCCGGTTAAAATATTAATCGACCCTGAAAATTTCAACTAATTTTACGAAAATTGAGTTTTTTAATCGGCTAAAATTAATTGCGTGACCACTCCTAATGTTTGTAGCCTACTTTTTTCGTGAGATATTTTAGCCAAAGTCACGGATAAAATCTATCCAAATCGGATTAAATGTGTAGATGTGTTCATGCAATCTCTTCATGGCTTCGCAACCCGAATAAATAATTTAAATTGACTTTTAATCGGTTAAAAACCATTTTGTATATAGTAAAATTAAATTTCAAATTTTAAATTTCAATATTCGCGCCGTTTTATAAGCTCGTCGTTAGATGGCGTTGCATAACGACTGTGGGATCATGGGATTTTGTTATCGAAATTTCTAGAAATGCGTTGTATTTCTTGCATCATTATTGTGAGCTGTTATTGTTTATTTGATTGTGTTTACTAGCGGTGGGATTGAAGTCGGACTCTAATTCGTATTAGGGCTAAACATTGGTAAGAATTCCGATTTTAAATAATAAATAAAGTAGTTTAATGTTGATTTATTGATACGTGATGTGCACGGGTCTAGCTGTCTATCAAAACTTTCTACAATTATAAAACAGTCTTGTTTATACATTGGAAAAATGTTAATTATTGCCCGCATATATGAGTTTAATTAATATATTAATTGATTTTCTGTTTATTCTAGCTACAGCTAGGATGTTTGCTGCTCGAATAACCTGCTTGCCTTTGGGCGGCCTTTTGAAAACTGGTGTTAATAATTCCACCGCCAAATTATGTGTCAATATGGCACATCCCTCAAAATTGAATATGGCATTTCGCGTACAGTGTTATGCCAACGGATCGAGAAACGCATTCCGACAAGCAGTACGACGCGATCGAACCTTAAAAGAAATGGCAATGTCACCTGCAACTGACACTGGTATTGCATGGACTTTATTTCTATACATTGGTTCAAAAATTGTAAAATCTCCTTTAAAATCTCATGAAATATTTTATCAATTTCAGCATTTACTCTGGGCAAAGGTGCTGTGATGGGTGCATCTGCTCTAGGAATTGGCGCCTTGTGCTACTATGGTCTGGGTCTTTCAAAGGAGGTTGGAGCACTTGATAGATCAATGTATGCAATGCTCTTTAAATTATACTTGCCATCAATACTCGGACAAGATTCAGCATTTTACATAAATATTCATTCTTTTGATTCTGGTAATAGGTTGTGGCCCCAATATGTGAAAGATCGCATTAAGAGTACGTACATGTATTTTAGTGGTAGTATCGTCTTCACAGCCGTTTCTGCAGTGGCTGTCAGCCGCTCGCCAGTACTCATGAGTATTATGATGAAGAACTCTTTGTTGGTATGCTTATTGTGGATAATTTGAGAATGATATTGAAAAAATATTACAGTCTACTTTACGTCACATGAAATTTTTTTTTTCCAATTTACCTCAATTTTTGGATTTTTATTAATCGTAAGCATATTTTATTTCCAAATTAGGCCATTGGAGTCACTATAGCTGCCATGATTGGCAGTGGGATGCTTGTTAGATCAATGCCATATACAGAAAGATTTGGATCTAAGCATGTTGCTTGGATGATCCATAGTGGTATCATTGGAGCTGTCATAGCCCCCCTATGTCTTTTGGGTGGACCGATAATGATAAGAGCAGCATGGTACACGGCAGGCGTTGTAGCCGGTAAGTTCATTATGTATTTGTGCGAATTTATCTGTACATATATCAATTTACGCTATTGGTTCATAAAATTCTTCATAAAATCTTTGCGGGATATATTTTTCAATTGTTGTATAACCAATGCATATTTGTCAACTTTTAAAGGTTTGTCAACAGTTGCAGCCTGTGCACCCAGTGAAAAATTTTTGACCATGGGTGGTCCATTGGCAATTGGATTGGGTGTGGTCTTTGCTTCTTCATTAGGTATGTAGTTGTTATCATTGCAAAACTCAGTTTTTCACATCTTATGTTGGCAACAGAATATTTACTTGTGTTTTCACATATTAGGTAGCATGTTTTTGCCTCCAACAACTGCATTAGGTGCTGGATTGTATTCAATCAGCCTCTATGGAGGCCTTGTGCTCTTTGCTGGACTTTTGTTGTACGATACGCAGCGCATTGTCAAGAATGCGGAACACCATCCCGAGTATGCAGTTCGTCCATATGACCCAATTAACATGTAAGTCGAGATACTGCATCAGTCTAATTTTAAAATTTTTGCAGACAAGGTTGTTTAACTTTAAAATTTTGTTGCAGGTCGATTTCCATTTATCTTGATACAATCAACATTTTCATAAGGATAGCAACTATTTTGGCTGGTGGTGGAAGGCGTAAATGAGCACTTCGAATCAATGCTGGTAAATGTGATTTTTAAATATAGTAACTCTTGCGCATGAATTGTTTATATTTAAGTTTTATTTCAAGCACCTAGTGCTGTATTCTTTCAATATTTTTTGTTCTCCTATTCTGTATCAGATTCTTCACATTGTAGATATCTGATTAAAATTTAATTTTCAGTAGAAATTCTAAAGCTAGTATGCTCTATGTAAAGTACAATCATTTTAATATAACATGTTACAACAAAAAGCAATGGGTTTTTACAATTTGGTGACAACAAGTCCATTTGCAGCAATAAATTTAGCAGCTGATTTAGTTTTGAAAATACTTTTGTTTGATTAAGCGGTTCATTGGTTCTTAATCAAATACTCTAAGGTACTTTCAAGTGAATTTAGCATTTCTTCTATTTCCAGCCATTTTCTTTGGCGCTTTAATTCTTTTTTTTCGGGTCCATTGCCAAATCCCATAAATATTTTAAACTTTTGTTTCATGAAGTTCAGAATGTTGTATTCGTTTTTCATGCTCCGTAGCTCCATTCGAGCTCTATGAAAGCTTAAAATAATCAAGGCTGTAAATATATTCATTAAACAAAATTCGATAATGACTACAAAGCTCATAAGCAAAGTCCCTCCGAATAATGGATTAACATCTGTGTAAGCGTCAAATAACAAATAACCGACAGAAAACCGAACAAAGTGTAACATAGTTCTCGGAAATGTGCGAAAGTCTGCGTAATATGGTGAAAAGAGCAAGTAGCCGCTGTAAATGAATGCCATTAGTGCTACTAATGTGATAGTTGTTAAATAGAAGAGAGATATTGCCGAACTTCTCAAAGTGATCAAAACAGAGTACATGTGTCGGTTGAAAGTTAGCAGTTTCCATAACTTAAGCATAGTTAAGCAAATTATGACGGCGAAAGTATAAATGCACGTTTTATCCCAAAGCACAATGGAATAGAATGGGATGAAGACATTTTTCTTTTGACTATGGATTTCTTGGATTAAATTGCTGACCAAGTTATAGTAAACGATATAAAACGTAAATAACATGAAGCATAAAAGTAAAATCCCTAATTCCAAATAGTTCCAGATATTAAGAAAATAATTTAGCTTCTGGCTATACATCTTCATAGCTTCATTCACCGAAAACGCAATCAAGAGAAAGAATAATAGTAGACTACAAATTATTAAAACCGAATCGATACTTTGGACATAACCAATCGGGCGAAACGTCCACGACCAATAGTGTGGAATTATACTTCCGGTGGGAGGAATTTCAAACCATAATGTAACTACACTAAAGTAATTTGAGTGAACGTTATAAAGAGTGAATTCGCAAAAGAAGGCTCTGGTATACTTGTCGATCCACCGTTGGAAAGTTAAATAGTTAAGGACCAATCGAGAGTTTCTTAGGGTTTTTCCTAAATCTGCTACAAAACCTGCGTTTGTCGGGTAACTTCCTTGGTCTCCTGTAAAATTAAAGCAAATTCGGTTGATTTGATTAGTCGATTAAAAACTCGTAGAAACAAAAATGCTTTAAATTGTTTAAAATTGAAAATTATTTCAAAAAAATAAACCAGTGTTGTTAGCCAGAATAGATTTTTTCTGTAATAGGAATGACCTACATTAATTTCAAATGTTTGAAATATTTTATGTAATTTTCATTTCAATGTTAAATTTCAAAATGACATAAACCAGTGAAATTTTGAACATTACAGCTACAATTATTTGGTTTCCTTTGATAAATGGTTTCCATATGATGCTAAAACGAGAAATAATATACGTACCAGTGAACTTTTGTGACAAAATAGGTTCGTTATCTAGATAACTCCATGGAGTTTGAGAATTTCGAGATATTTTTAGTGGCATCCAACGTGGAGCATATGATCCATCATCATTAGTCGTTATGTCATAGATAGAAGTGCAGGTATTATTTATTGAGTGAAATTTTTTATGTATTTGACAGGAATCTGAAACCAAATATTTACAATTATCAGTTTTGTGTAAAACGCAGCTGGTGTCCCCAGTATATTTAAATTCATACGCAGTCCTGCATTAATTTGTTTTAATGCAATTTACTCACCTTTCTTCACTCTGATTTGACGTAGCCTAGCAACTCCTATAAGGACGTGCATATTGTCTGCTAATACCATCGAATTTTCTCTAGTATTATTGTGTTCGTGCCATCCACTCTCGTGCAAATTAAGCAAGATTGTCTGATCTAAGAATGAATTCAGAGTAGCCACATCAGATACCTATATACGGCAGATCGAAACATGTAATTTGGCATGTGGGTTGATCTAATTTTCAAATAATCATAAATGGTTTTATGTACGAACATGCTCTAAATGGTTAATTCCGTCAAAATGGCCATAGTTGTTGGTGACAAACATATTTTTTATAGCATACGTTTCTTGATACGAAGTTGGGCTTTTTAGAAAGGAGACCACCATCCATAAACTAACGAAGAAAATGATAAATCCAGAAATATCCAGGATGCGAGTCGCTGTTTTATTCTCGACGTAAAAGCGCCGCTTTAATTTCTGTTAAATTGAATGATTGTTATTAATTTTTATTTTATGCAATTAAAATTTTTAAAATTTGAAATGTTAAACTGACCTCCACCCTGCTCATTTGGAGAGGATAGTAATAACGTGGTTTTTGGGTTTTGAAATTAACTTCTGGTATTGATGGTTGGTTCTTGCTGTCCATATCATCAACGTCCAGCTCTTTGTCATCTTTGTCATCTTGTGTTTTTGCTTTGAAGCACTGCAAGAAAAGTTTTGATGAAGAAAATGTGCCTATTGTGCCATATAAATAAAACTTGCATAAGTGGGACTGATTTTTTTTTACATGGTCATGAATTTTATCATTAGCTCAGTTTTATTTATATGTCCAGGTAAACCATAAAATATGTGCCAATTATTAACTTGAATATGTGCTCTTACATTTCCAATTATCAGTATCATGGACGTTGTTAGAATTATTATAAATGGTTCTTGCAGAAATATTGTGTGCAAAGATGCTATACAGATGGACACCAGCCATTCTAAGCTTTTCACTTTTCCAAAGCGTAATCCATACAATATTATTAGATATATGGATATTATGCATGTGGCAACAAGCAGTGACCATGCCACATAAACGCACCAATGGGGAAGCATAAAATTGCCTTTGAAGCACAATCGCTTCAGCCCCAAATCTGCTTTTTTGTAAACTTTTGTAATTTTCGATCCCTGCGACATCTCGTCAGATTGTTCGGCGTTTGCCGTTTTGTTAGTGGACGTCCCGCTAACTTGTTCGTTCACAATGTCGAATTCTGGTATTCGATTTTTAGGCAAAGTGAAATTTTGCTCAGGATATTCGTTTGTGTTTTTGCTAAACTCTTTACTGGTGCTGACAGTTGGTTCCTTGTTGGTTGGGTCAGAAGTTGGTTCCTTGTTGATGAGGCTTGGATTCTGTTTAGAAGAAATGTCATAGCCATCTTCCACTTTGGAGCGTTGCCTTTCCGATTTCCTATGTGAAAGTGAAATTTGACGGTTTATCTGTGCGGACCCAATACAGAGTTTAGCAGAAGTGCAAATTCCTGCAGAAATTATTATTGCTTACTTGAAAATTGTTATTATAATCAGCATAATTGGAACTATGATGATGCTAGCTTCAATACCAATGACGATTTGTCTGAAAGATAATGTGAATTCTCCCACTTCTACTTGAGCGCTGTTGTCTCCCCTAGGAATCCCATAAAACATTAAACTTGCAAGCATGCTTAGCAGTTGTGCACAAAAGAAACAGCTTAGCCGTTGGAAGCAGGTGAAATTGCTGGCGGATGGTCTGCAATTAGAAAATTGAAGCAGTCTAAATGAAGGGTACATAAACGCTCTTGCCCCTTTATTTAGAAATTCTTATTTGAGTTAAGGATAAATGGCCCGGTACAGTATTTGTGGCATTTACCAACCTGTACAATATGCTGTACAGCAAATGTTTGTCGCAAAATTCCTTTGAAATTTTTTCATTGTATACTACTTGCAATTGCTTTTTCGTTTGGCTTTCAATTGAGGAAAACCGAAAAACCGATTGAGTTCTCATTTGGTCAGCAGTCAACCACTGATATATGTCAAAGTGCCATTTCTGGTTCTCTTGCATGTCTTGGATTATCACCTTTTTTAAATACCTGAAGGATACAAGATTTACAAAAACAACAGGGAAATTAACTAATGAACGATCAACTTTTCATATTTTTATACTGATTTTAAGGAATTATGCGAGTGTCATGTGAGGTTTGTTTACCAGTGAGGTCTTGTACCGTAGAAGTCATGAAAAATAATTAGCTCGTTTAAATTTCCTAATGACTTCTCAGTCGCCAGTAGAAAAGAATCTGTATCACCCTTTTGCAACGTTTCCATTTTGTTATGTGCAAGTACATGAACTTTGCTCGTCCCATCATCCCCTACTAATTGAATGGCTACATGGGCAGTGGTTCCAGAATTGCGTTGATATCCAGTAGAAACGATGACCAAATAGAAATATTTGTGCTGGTGGGAATTATCTTCTAGCATTATAATGCCTTTCTGTAATATCCGGCTTAAATTAAAACCAAGATGCAGGTAACCTAATTGGAATCCAACATTCTACCTGTCTCCTTTTCCGATCCCGCTTTCTGGCAAAAGGTATCAACGCTATGTATATGAGGAAAACAGCTGCAATGACCAATAACATTACTGGATTGTCCACTATTTGTAAATACAAGTAAATATCGTTGAACGGGTCGATTGCATTAGGTGCCACCAGAAAACTGGCCCCAAAGAGGGACATGTGGGAGCACCGGCAATGAAGATGGGATGATGTTGACATTGGACCCACCTAAAAATGTAACAAGAAGTTTTATAATCTATTGGGTTGTTTTGGAATATGGAAAGTGAATTGTGTTCTGTACCATGCAACCCTTTTCAGTCCAAATAGAATAATCTTCATCCCAATAAACACATGTTCCAGAAAGTATTCGCAATGTGTAGGAGATGTTCGTGCATTGTTGGCTATATGTGGTTTCTTCCCGATTTCTGTTCACATCTGGTAAAATCCCCACATACATAACTTCTACTTGACCCTCTGCAACGTTGTTGATTGGAAATACAAGCGTGAATGGATTTGACATCTGCGTTGTGTTTTGCCATTCTAGTTCGGCTGGTTCTGCTTTTGGTAAAATATAGCTGTTGTTGAAATGGTTCAAATTTGGTCGTTTCTGTCTCACCAAAACAACCTAAGAAATGTAAAATTCACGCTGTAGAGTCATGGACTCGTGGTTCTTTCATGTCCGGATGTATTTATCAGCACTGCCGAGACAATATCCTGAGAAATATGGATTTTTTAAAATATTTTTACACTATTGGTTCTACCTGTAATGAACAGTTATTTGTAGGGATTAATTCCACAATGATGGTAGTATTTCTGTTAGCATGAAATTTATGCACCTTGATGTCGAGTTGGGTGATATTTGTTGAGTTGTTCAGTTGTACCGAGTCATTGAAAAAGTCTCCTTCAAAACCTTAAATGAAGTAAAATTAAATTGATTTTGATCTGGAAAAGGGCAAATTATGTGTGGAACTTACTTTACCTTCCCTTTTAAAGAAAATGTTGACAGATTCCTTGTTATTGAGAAATTCTTGTGATATGTTGTCTTGAGGGTTAGCAGAGTTGTGTATGGAAACGTTGATAACTGGGGAATTTATATTTAGAGAAGTAGACTGGGTTGCCAGTGGGTTCAGTTTGCTTTGTAAAATCTAGAAATCGTTACTGCCATTAGTTTATGGTAAAAATATAATTGGGCAAAAATTCTGATAAGTTAATTATATACCTGAATATTTGTATCGTAATTCTTGTACGTTTCATACGCGCTCTTATCCGGGGATAATATTACAAAGCTGTTTTCTGCAGTCTTGCCAATAGGTCTATTCCAAATATCTTCAAATTTTTGGTGAGCGGCCCAAATCGTCATAAGATTGCCTTGCATTATGTCTTCTTCTTCGCCAGGCAAAGATTTGTTTAAAATGTGGCTGGTAATCTCTTGGATAACTTTGAAAAGTTTGTTTGCCAATTCGATTTCCTAATTTTGAAACTTTAATAAGTACAATTTCGGTTTTGTTTTTAAAATAGAAAGAACTTTCGGAATTGAACTCACAAACAATTTCTCATTTACTGATTCTTCAACATTATCTAACTCTTGTTGGTCGTATTCCTCAAAATAAGACCTGGGTTCATAATCTGAGGACATTGGAATTTTCAAGAAAGATTCCTTGGGGTTGTCTTTCACACGAGTTGATATGAGATTACTTATCGCCCTTAGAATTGAACTGATTGCAAAGTTGAAACAAACAAAAAGTCATTGTAGAACCTTGGATATAAGATATAAGGTACTTGCAAGAACGTTTGCATCAGGGTTTTACCATTCCGACATTGCCAAATTTCAACTTAAACTTGAGTTTCTGATAATTTTTTTGCCTTATTTTTCAGTGTTTTGAATCTTTGATTTCTGTAGGATCCAGTATTTAGAATAAATTTCACACTCACTTGTTAATCTCCCATGTCTCTAGGATTGTTGTTTCACTTTGCATCCCTTTTTTCAAAGACTGTTCAAGATCTTCAATAAAGTTAACAGCAGTACTCTTGA
>JAQGAE010000452.1:0-36626 GCA_034696685.1 Julus scandinavius | reverse complement strand
AATCTTGTCAGTTTACAAGTGTTCTGTTCCACAAAGGTATTGCTATTAGCAAATTGCTCGTAACTTGTAGTGAATTTATTATAGGTAAATGATTACTTGTAAATTAAGTATTAGACAGCACTTGGAACAGGAATAGAACGTTTTTAATTGAATAAACATGTGATCCAGTGACTGTGAAGATCACTTTATATGTTTTTGACAAATTGCTGCTAAATTTATCAAAAATTATGCCCTTTCTAGCTTCAATAGCACAGATAAGTAGCATTTTATTTTCGCGAGACGCCATTTTCTTTTCACCTTAGACTTGTACTTGTGTGACATAAATTGTACACATTTACTAATAATTTACAAGTTGCTGAGGTTATTGGTGGAATGCCATACTACAACTCCATAATTTACAATTCCATATACTTGTAACTTGTACACTAATACTTGAACATTTTTGTGGAATAGGGCCCTGTTCTAATAAACACCAAAATAACTTTTTTTTTTCCTACAATGTAACCAAGAAGACAAACGTGTCCACACCACATCAGAGAATGTGTTTGGCGAATGGCTACAAGTTGAACTTGTCACCCCTAAATGTTTTTGCAGTCGTATAGAATAACCGTAACATTGCTTTTGGGAAGGTTAATGGAGATGTTGTTGATTTACTAACGTTTTTGGTTTCTTTTGTGCTTCATATTTTTTTTTAAAAAAATGTTGCATTTGTATTAGCATCACGTATCCTGGCTAAAAATACCCGATTGTAGCGACTTGAACCTATTATATAATTCTAGTGACTGCCATAACGAATTTACCATGAAATGAAAGTTAGATATACCTTTATCTGAATTATCTGAATATTTTCGTTACGTGCTGATGGCACCCCTCTCACTACCAATCTCTCTTTAACGTAATGGAATTTTTCTTTATTATAATATGATGTCAGTCGATATGGTAGAATATTTTTTATAAATTGGTCATTAAATTGTAACCTGCCATGTCGGTAGCTGTTATTTGAAAAACTTTCCTTCGTGTTAACATTGCAACGCACTATCCCAAGGCCGGTAGCTTAATGTAATTGAACATTCTTCTTAATATTACTTTTCTTTAATAAATTGATGGGATATTTCGTTCTTAATATGGTTTTATCTTACTTGATCATCATGCTTTTATGAAATAACAGTAATAAAACCGATCAATTAGTTCCAATGATTTTTGTATAGGAATAGTTTTTGGTCATGGGAAAATACTGTCATTTTTCTTACACTTACCTTTTACTGTTTTTTCAAAATTGAAACATTTTCTGTTGGATCCATCTGTAAATTTAAGATGTATAAATAATGCATAAACTCGGGTTATATTTTAAAGAATCTAAAGTACGTTGCCATCAGAAGTTTGGAAATAGTTCGTTGTGCCAAGCAAGGAGTCAATCAGCAATTAAATATTTTTGCGAGGAATTAATTTATTTTAAAACGTAATTAAAATACGATTAGTTTTTTTTTCCTTCATTGAATCTAGATGTTGACAACCTTGTGCAAAACAACTTTTTTTTTTCCTGTTCGTGTTTATTTCGTTTTACCTTCATTCGAATCACATTACGATTAAGCTTTCACTATGGGTTAAGCCTGATCACTTCACGTTTGTTTTTCAAAAATAAGTTTTCTTTTGTGGCTTTTTGCTGCTGTGATTACTGCGCACTTTTTATAAACGAAAACATGCTATTTACAAATACGTGATGGTTGATAGTAAGCTAGCAGGAGGATTACTTTCATTACGTGGGATTAGTCATAATGCCGTATTATTGTCAAGAAATACCACCCGGATAAACTTAATTTCCTTGAGATGAGGAGGCAAAAGATGAAAGTTTGTGCGTTCATGGTTCATGAAATTCATGGTCTGTACTTATGCCAAATTGCTTCCTATAGTATCCACCTAAGAGTGATTTAATCTTGCTTTCCAACGTATTTCTCCAGATTCGCCATCGAAATGTTATCTTAGATTCGTGTTCTATCGTTCGGTATACGAGCGTTCTATCGTTCTGCACGTGCGTTCTATCGTTCTCCACGCGCGCATTTAAAAATGCCACGTGCATTCTGTTCCAAATTCGATATTCTGATTTTAAATTATTTTTATTAGAAGCTTACAGTGTTGATTGAAGGCAATTGTTTATGGTAACGCCTGTTTCCAGTCTTATTATTCATGCCTGGTTTATTACAAAATAGATAGCATTTCAAACACATCGTGCCAATTACTGCGGTGATATTTGAGCAGCTACAGTACATTCTATCGAGTCGTATATTTAGGTTTGATGACATGTTTGTTATGCTGACATTTCTTCTTGGAATTGAGTGTACACTATGTATATAGTATTGTCTATTCATGGACCTTTTTTGTTTTCAGCGTGAAAAACAGAAGAGTTCGTGCTTTAGTTTGTTTAAACTTGTATCGAAAACGCTCTTTGTACAGAAATTCATTCTGAATGTTAAAGCGTGGCATTGCTGAACCTATAATTAGCATTGTTATGTCAAACTACAAACTTGAGGGAGAAAAGGACAATCTAAGGCTGAGTATAGGCAATTAACTCTGATTACATTTTATGGCAGAAACAGTGTTTTCTTAAGGGAATTCAGGTTTGGCGAAATAAGGTGTATGACCAACTATTACGCTGACAATTTATCTTTACAATTCTAATTGTTATTTGAGAATTTGGTTGTATTTGCAACGATTGAGTTGTTTTAATTTAATGACCTGTTTGTTCACTCACGTTTCGTGCAATTTTAATAAATGACGAAGTGTCACTTTCCACTGCTATTCGCTACATTTGCTATTCACTATTTGCAAAATAGACACTATTTCTGCTCGTTAGGCTTATGCAGCGTAATTAAAAAGAGTTAAATGAAGCGCACGGTTTTGGAGTTTTTGGCCCTACATCTTGTATAATTTATGTTGCTCAACCTTAATTAATCTTCTCCGTTGTTAATGAAACAAAAATTGATAAGCCTACATCTTTGACAAATTAATGATGTACGTGTTATGCATAAGCAGATATGGCCCAACAAACATGGCTGCCAATTTAGGTGATTGGTGTTTTTTAATTATATTGTTAATTAAAATCGTGACCGATCATAGCCTGATTGGATTCCTTAACGGGTTTCACCAGTTACGATTACGTGCTTCGGAATTGCTAACAAAATCTCGATTAAACTTAACCGTGAAATTAGGATGGATTCTTTGAAGGGCCAATTGGGCGGACTCCAGCAATACCCTGGACTATTCAGCTGGACATTGGGTACATGCGTGTACTCTTTCATCTGCGCTTATTGTTGACAAACGATTTCCTAATATGGCTTGCACAATTGTTTACAGGTTTATACCAAACATTTTAACAATTAGTTTTTAGCAAGTCTAATGCTTTAACGGATTATTTTCATCGTCAAAGTGCTAATTTCTCTTCTGAAATATTTTTAAATTGAAGTATGGTGTGTTGATAGATAAGTAATAATCTTTAAAAGGTTTGCTTTGGATATTGGCATTCCTTATAAAAACTTGTTTAAATCTTTGTATTAAACATCACTTTTGTGAAGATGAATAATGGATGGAGTCTAAAGTCGTAATTCTTGACTGTTTTCAATCTTTCAACTTTACGGTTTCTAGGAAATCGCATTACAGACCCCTTTTAGTGTCTGGCTTCCAAAAATATCCACCACACCTACTACTAGTTGTGTATACATTCAATTCATGGCCAAAACCCACTTATCACGTTTTCCACAACAACAGAAAACGTTTTATATTCACTTCTCAAAATTTGTTTTAATTAGAAGCCGTCCACTAAATATATCATTAAGATATTTCGAATGCAAACGCAAATGACCATAAAATGGTATCTATACAGGCACTGTCGTATTATGGTGAATGCAACATGCTAATCCACTGCATACAAATTAAATTGCAATAATTATATTGAATAAGATAAGTTAATTGCTAAGATACGGTTGCATTTGGCGATTTCATGACTACGCTTAGAAGTCATAATCTGAGCTTTGTGTCGTAAATCTGTGCTTAGCTTTTAAACAATTACATAACAATGTGCTAAGTGGATAAACATCGCCGAAACAATACTTTTACTGCTTTGGAGATGATCCTACAGTCAATTATTTTTCGAGTCCTGATGCCAATGAATAAGGATGCTTAATATTTATTTAAAATCAAAATTGAGGGTGGTGCAGGGGCTTAACCTAAATTCTCTTTAATGTAGTCGGATTTTATGAACATACCTAACCTGCACTGCTTTCAACTATACTACGCGTGCAATGAAATTAAGGTTGTAAGTTAATTGTTAAATCTCTAATTTGAAAGATAAGCAAGAGACGTAGGTTAATCTGGTGTTTAATATTAATGAAATTCCTGAGCAGTCTTTAATTGAGATTTAGAATTAATTTTCATGAAAGAATTTAACGGATGAATGGAATGATATAATTTACAACTCTTTGGAGTACTGTATAATAAATCAGCTTAATATCGATCTAAACTTAGAAGGCTGTTCATATAACGCGTCATTAATAAACGGTATTAACTCCACGATAACATTGACATCAGCATCGTAATTTTATTACGCTGTCTAATGACGTCCATTTTTATCAATGAAACATTGTATCCCAGATATTGATGTCAATTTTTTGTACAATTACGGACACAGGGTATCTGACCTCAACAAAAAAATCTTGGGATATATGTACACTACTCGATTTATTTTTTTACTCATCAATGTCCTGGTAGCATAACGAAATTTTTAGTATAACTGGAAATGATTTATTTACCTTTAAACTGTGTACATAATCACGTTTAACTGTACAAAAGTAGAAAAATGCGTATACAAAATGAATATGGTTTTCAAATCTATTGTTACTTTATACCTGTAATTTGAACGAAACAAAACAAACACGATGCGTATCAGCTCTCGGATGTATAACACAAAAAAATTACATACATGAAAAGGAATTGGATGATGTTTTTTTCTACATATTGTTTGCCATATATCCTTGTGGCAATGTCATTAAACTCCCATTTCTATTTCCTGCAACCTGTTCGTGGAATCGATTTTTAGCCTTTATTCATTTTCAATCTGGTTCAAGTTTTACCCCCATTTCTTCGTCTTACTCGAGCCCATCAGATTGCTTTATGCAGCAGGAAAATCCTTTTAACGAAAATGTTCTTAACTTTATTACAAGCATTAAAATGTTACGTATAAGTACGTTCATTGCATATTCATATTTTCATTTGCATATCTTGAACATTTGCATTTAACACATGTTTTCGTGAAATGTATAAAACCAAATCGTCAATTGACAAGTACGTTCAAATTAAATTCATTTACGACATTCGCGGTTAATTGGATGAGTGAATTGTGAATTCAATTTCCTAAATCCTTTTAATATATACAGTGGAACCTCGGTTTACGAACTAAATCCGTTCCTCGACCATCTTCGTAAACCGAAAGTTCGTTATCCGAATCAATTTTTCTCATTGCTATTCATGTAAATCCAAATAATGCGTTCTTTGTCCTATAAATTGTTTTTTTTTTATAACATATTATGGCTTATGCTTGGAAATAATACAGCCAGGAAATGAATATAACAGTAATATTAGACGAACGCAGTTTAATATCTACATCCATGATTTCCAACATTTTAGGAAATAAAAACACACACGTGGTGTCGTCATGCTGACGTTGCTGCGTGGGAATTAAGTTCATTCGCAGATTCTGTTATTTTAACAAGCATTGTTTCCGTTAGGAAAATGTGTATTATTCTACTCTATTCTGTTGTTAATTATACGATTTAAGTCTCAAATCGACGTCATCAATGGATTGACTTTTGCCATATTTACAATTAGGGCTAGATCCTTCAAAATAAATCGATTGTAATTTTAATCCTTGGAAATTCGAACACATTTTAGATGTTTCTTGTATTTAGTAAAATTTATTAGTAACAAAGTTGTTCTACTGAAATTAGTAAAATAATTGCAGAAACTCGGACCTTTGATCGGTGGTCACGATAAATGTGTTCGTAAACTGAAGCATCGTTCGTAAAGCGAAACAACATGTGGTGTTCGTAAACCGATTTGTTCGTAATCCGAGGTTCCACTGTATATTCAATTATCTTAATTGTTTAAGAAGTGTAGAGAAGTGAATGCTATGCAGTCAAGCCAAACATCGTGTACATAAACTATTTTTCATAGGTACTTGTTTGTAACTGATATATGATAAATGAATCTAGGGTTGAATTTAAATATATATTTCGCTGAACTTCATCGATGGTATTGTGTTGAACATGAATATTGCCCATTACCTAATTAAGTTCCAGAGCTCCTGTCACGCGTAACTTCCTTCCCGAACACCTGTTAGCAGTATGTAACCCACATACGTTATTCAGTACGCGACAACGTATACTTAACTCATGCACGTTTTAATAAATGTATGAAATTAACATGAAAATGGTGTGTAATTTTCGCATTTTTTTCTTCTATTTGTTCGATAGGGAAGTGGGGAGGATAAGGGACAAGAAAGACCTGACAACAAAGCAGGAGCCGTGAAATTTGGATGGATCAGAGGCGTACTGGTATGTGTCACGTTATTGTAAACTATTGTTTGTTGAAAAAAGAGGAAATAAGCTGATATAAAGCGTTGCCCTTGTATATAGATGTAGATTTTATATGACAATGCACTGTATGTGATAGAACCGAAGTATGAGTTTAGCATATTTCATGATCGCAACTCTTTAAATGGATAGTCTAGATATGTAAAATAATTTTGAAATGTACAGTGAATCTTGGATACGCTTAATACTTGCTGACCCATATAATAAAAATGTGTTAATTTTAGATGAGATTTAGAAATTCTAAGTTTAACTTTGTACGGTTTCTTGCGATTTTTCAAAGTCTTGGTTGCATCTTCTAAATATTATTCAAAACTATCATAATTTTACAAAATTTATTTCAGTTACCAAAAAACTTACATTGTGCGTTACATCTGAATTCAAGTTTGTGCCCTATTGTTTGGAAACCCATTTTAACCATAATGTTAAAACTTAGTTATTTTGGCAGAATTCATAATGCTATAAATTTCCGTTTTGTGAATTTCAGATAAGATGTCTGCTCAATATCTGGGGTGTTATGTTATTTCTTCGCCTTTCCTGGGTCGTAGGTCAAGCTGGCGTTTGTGAGTACCAGCACTACTCGCATTCAGTTTTATTTACGTATTTTAAGTAAACACGAACTGATCATTTTATTATTTATGATAATTTTTAGTGCAAGGTATTGTTATCATCTTGGTGGCTTGCGTCGTTACTCTGCTAACCAGCCTTTCTGCTTCGGCTATTTGCACAAATGGTCAAGTTAAAGGAGGTCAGTACTGACAGTGTTTACTGGAAGACAAGTAGATTTCCGCCCATTTGCATTCTGACTCATTACCATATTCATTTTATTTTTCCATATAACTAGGTGGGACCTACTATCTTATATCTCGTAGCCTTGGACCAGAGTTTGGCGGCTCGATAGGCCTTATATTCTCGGTGGCAAATGCCGTTGCTTGTGCTATGTACGTGGTGGGTTTCTGCGAATCCTTCACGGATATGTTAGAAGTAAGTTGATATGCTGTACACTCAAATTCCAAATTCCATAGCATATGCTATTGATATGAAGGAAACCCAAATTGTTTTATTCGTATTGTTTTTAATACGATTACTGAGGTAAAAACCCCGTAAAAATGAAAAAAAATATGAAATTTTTACTTGGTAAACTTCCAGAATATTGAAAAATGTACGTTCTTGAGTCTATTCACTTAAAACATTCAACATTAGTGATAACTCGATTTTGTTAAAAATATATACGATTGTCTTTGATTAGATGTAATAGTGTTTATAAAAAAATTCATGGGTTTCAAATGACTTTTAAAAATTTATTTTCAGTCTTTCGGTGCCACCATAGTAGGTGACAAATTGAATGATATCCGTATTATCGGAACCATAACGCTTATTATTTTGCTCGGCATTACTGTGGTGGGCATGGAATGGGAAGCGAGGGTAAGTTCTTAAGGATGGAATTAATGAAAATAATGTATTATCCATGAAATAACTGAATATACTAATTTTCGTTTTTTTTACATTTTTAAGGCTCAAGTCGGTCTTATGATCATTTTGTTAATTGCTATGGCAGATTTTGTGATAGGAAGTTTTATTCCTCCGACTGAAGCTCAGCAATCCAAAGGATTCTTAGGGTGGAGCTGTAAGTAAATTCGTTAATGCCTTAAATTGCATTACTGCTTTTTAAAGATACTTAATTTTGTGTATAAACTTATCAAGCATCCTTTTTAAAATTTTTTCATTTTTGCTTTTACAAATGTAGAAGCCATAAATTGAAAAACACTTGATGAACGAAACATGTTTTTTTTTTTTTTTTTTTTTCAGTTGATCTTTTCAAAGAAAACTGGGGTCCAGATTACCGTGAAGGACAAACGTTTTTCTCTGTTTATGCTGTCTATTTTCCGGCTGCTACAGGAATTTTAGCCGGTGCTAACATCTCTGGGGATCTAGCAGTAAGTTATTATAAACTTTATGCAATCGAGATTATTTATAGAGTAAAACGCACAAGTTAAATTCAACATTATTTTATTAAAAAAAATTGTGCGAATGTTTTATTCGTTTTTAAATAGGATCCTGGACAAGCCATCCCGAAGGGAACTCTTTTATCCATACTTCTTGCAACTATAAGCTACATTGTCTTTGCCATTGTTGCTGGTGCTGTTGTAGTGAGAGATGCTGATGGTAACATCGAAAATTTTCTAAATGGTACTTACCAATACTGTGCCATGAATAATACGTGTGATTTTGGTCTTGCAAACAATTTCCAGGTACGTTTAATTAAATCTTGTGTTACAATTGGTTGTAGTTAACTTAATTTAGAGATAGCAATGTACAAATTTTGCTTACATTTCAACAGGTGATGGAAATGGTAGCAGGATTCGGTCCTCTAATTTATGCAGGTTGTTTTGCTGCAACGTTATCGAGCGCATTAGCCAGTTTGGTGTCTGCCCCTAAAGTGTTTCAGGTTAGTCAACATGCAAAAACATTGTGTCCCAAACGAAAAATTATATCCCCATTTATCTTACTAACTTCTATAAATGATGATTTGTGTTGTTTGCTAAATATTGTAATCTGATCTTTGCAGGCCCTTTGTAACGATAGATTGTATCCTTACATACACGTATTTGGGAAAGGATATGGTCGTGGAAATGAACCAATTCGTGGCTACGTATTAACCTTTTTTATCTCTTTGGGATTCATTTTAATAGGTATGTACGATTTTTAGTTCTGGGGGTCTTATTTGTTTGATAATGTAGTGTTTATGCGAGTAAGTTTTGTTTGAAACATCATTATTAAGTGCATTTTGTGTGTAGCTAAGATCTAAAATTTTATAACACTGTAGGAATTCCTTAAAAATATTCAAGAATCCTGCCAAATCAATTTTGTTAGGCAAATCCTTCAAAATAATATTATTTCATTCATTATAATTAAAGTTGTAATTGTTTTCCTGTATTGCATTAGAGCTGGCAGTGATTGCCAACAATTGAGGAGGTACAAATTGTAGTTTTTGTACTTTGCACATTTTGTATAAATTTGCTTTTTGGTTACTAATTTTGATTAAGGACACAATTTAACGGAGATTAAGATTAAGATCATCGATTAATTTGTAATTATTTTATTTGTGAAAATCAGCCGTTTCGATCATTTAAAAAATACCAACTAAGATTTTGTGCAAATTGTATTTTTAAAATTGAAAGAAGGGTTTGAAATATCAATAATGCAATTTAATATTTCATTTCAGCTGAACTAAATGCCATTGCACCTATCATCTCGAATTTTTTCTTGGCTTCTTACGGTTTGATTAATTTTTCGTGCTTCCACGCATCCTTAGTTAAATCTCCAGGTTTGTAAAATTATTTTTTCATATTCATTGAATATTTTAAGAAAATAAAATTTGAAACGTTTTTTTTTATATTACCTAGGATTTCGGCCTTCATTCAGATATTATAATATGTGGGTGAGTCTTTTGGGAGCTGTGCTATGCCTGGCTGTTATGTTTATTATAAATTGGTGGACCGCTCTTATCACTTTTGGAATTTGTTTTGCGCTTTACATTTACATATCATATGCTAAACCAGGTAATTATGTTTTCATGGACGGTTGTTCAAGTTTTTGTAAATGCAGTTCGCCTACGAAAACTGTCTTTAACAATCACTCGCGCAACCGACAATAAATGCATTTTAATGATTTCCCTAATACACGAATAACTATAATAATTAATTTGCGGATTAATTTTGTTTTTAGATGCCAACTGGGGTTCTTCTACTCAGGCACAA
This sequence comes from Julus scandinavius, assembly GCA_034696685.1. Classification (NCBI taxonomy): domain Eukaryota; kingdom Metazoa; phylum Arthropoda; class Diplopoda; order Julida; family Julidae; genus Julus; species Julus scandinavius. The sequence continues at coordinate 26,227 of JAQGAE010000452.1, read as the reverse complement.
GTCTATCGAACAGCTTTGCAGTCCGTAATTAAATTAAATCAGACTGAAGAGCACGTTAAAAACTACAGGTACAGCTTTATTTTATTTTATTTTTAAGGACAGGTTATGGTCATGTTCTCAGTGCCATTGACATCTTTATTGCGCATGGCGGCTATATTGATTTGTAGATCGATAAATGTACAAGGACATGTTTTTATCATGGAAGGAGAATTAATTGTAAATTGTACTGTACGGTTAATTCATTACTTAAAATAAATCTTACCATTTAATTTATTTGAAGTTAGAGGGACGTGAATCAGTTTTTTAAAGTTTTTTTACTTAAAAATATAGCTCATGACCATGTTTTGCTTTCGCTTTTTACTTTAACTTTGTCAATGTCATCATCATTTTTATTATTTTTGTTTTTCTTTGAGATTCTAAGCAATGCTTGTAATACGAGATTCCGACTTCATTATTGTTGTACTAAAAGAGCAATGGATTTATTTACACAGGCCGCAAATATTAGTGCTCACTGGCATGCCTAGCAACCGGCCTTGTCTGGTCGATTTTGTACACAGCTTCACCAAAAATCTGAGTTTGATGGTGTGCGGCCATATTTTATCGGTAAATAAATTACACATTAATATCTATTTGAATTTGATGTCAAAGTAACATTACTTTGCTTAAACCTCCCCTTACTTCCTAGTGAATATTGAGATAAAGGTTGCTTGAAAATGTTGTAAATAATGCCATACAAACAGATTTCTTAATCATTATGGTAGACATAATTTCAAAAAAAATTAACAGAAATTCATAAAGATAAACTGTGTTTTTGTAAACAGATAATATTAATACTTGGCACAACTACTATTATAAGTTTAATCAATGTCTAGCAAAATCACTAATACACTAACACTGTATATGTATGCCAGATTTAATACTGACTTATGTTAATTAACCCTTTTTTTCATAGACCCCTGTGACACAAAAAATGCGAAATTTGTACATGAGGCAAGCCAATGGTTGGCTTTCTAAACGGAAGATTAAAGCTTTTTACAGTTTAGTGGAAACTGACAACATCGTTCTGGGAGGAAGATCACTGATGCAGGTATTAATGATTAAATTATAATAAAGCTATTTTATAACTATATATATTGTTTTATTTGATATCTATTTTATTCTCGTATACTGGCATCTACATCATATTTGAGATATTGATTTTTGAAATGCTTTTAGGCTGTAGGTATGGGGAAATTGCGACCGAATACACTGATGCTTGGATATAAGAGTAATTGGCGGACCTGTGAAGCGAAGGAAGCTTTAGATTATTTCAGTTTAATTCAGTAAGTTTAATTTACGATATATTTCATCATAATGTTTGCTTGTACTTTTTGAGAGTCAAATTTGAGAAAGCTTAAACTGAGATAAGTCGCTGCAAATATCAGATATTCAATATAATTACATCATTTTATTTCATTTTATTTGAATAAACATTTCCATAGTTTATTTCCTGACTGTTAAACCTTCTACTGTATGTAAAAGTACAGCCACGTATTACATATTTTATTAAAATATGAAATCTTCGATAAATCTAGAAAAAAATTATTATTTATCATGCGATGTACATTTTATTTAATTTTTTTATTCTAGTGAGGCCTTTGATAATTATCTAGCAGTCGGAATTTTAAGATTGCAAGATGGTTTGGATTATTCGCTTATTTTGGAGGAGGACGATATTTTGGCTACTGCAGCCTATTTGGCCGTGCCTAATCAAACCCTGAGTGCTTCCATCGATTCGAATATGCATTTGCGACACAATATGTCTTCGTCTCAGTTGTCCACAGGTAATTATTTCACTTTTATAGTCTCTAAAAATTGAATCGAAGGGTCTCCCCCTTATCTCAATCTTCACAAACAAGTTTAAGCAGCATTCCACAATTAAGCTTTTGCAATTATATTCCTTTTCAAGATTTTATTCTTAAGTGATTTAATTGACAGCGTGAATTTTTATTTTCTCTCGCTTGCTCAAATTAAAGATGGTAAATACTTCTGTCATTACTTATATGGCTACAGGTTGGGTAAGTAATATTGACTATTGCGTGCAAAATTGTGTGTTTATGAATTTTCATTGTGTGAATCTCAGTTATTTGCCAATTATTTTGTAAAAAAATAACAATATGACCCTTGATAAATATACGCACATGTTTTTTCATTATTTTGGTAATAATGAATAGATCTGCATACATGTATACTCGTAGTTTGATTGCAATTTTACTAATTTTGCATGTTGCACCGCAAGTTTTGCTGTAAGTTTATTTAGTTTTTTGTTTGTTCAAGTACTTAAACCATTGTTTTGCAAAGCTTTTTCTCCAACCAAATTTCGATTATTGATTTTCTTTACAACTTTTGTTTTATCAAATTTCTTTAATTAATCCTTAAAATATGGCTATTGTTATCAACAAAAATTCAGACTAATTGAGCACCTTCCATAACCATGGAAATGCATTTTTTTTTATGCAGAGATTTAGAGATTCTCCATTTCTACATCTCGTCATCGACGTTAATTTAAAATAAGGAACAACATATTAATTTGATTACTACAATTAGACGATAATGTCTTATAGCCAATATGTAGAAATGTATTTTTTAAGAATGATGTAATTTAACATATAGCCCATATTAATTTTATATTTGATTTCTAATTAGATTGCTGCCTGTTCTATTTATTTTGTTATTTAAGGAGGAAGTTCAAACGAAAATAGTCCACCGTCCACACCAGGAATGGATCGTAACACTAGTTTCAACGTTTCCAATAATCCAGACGGTCATTTGGTTCACGATAAAATCATCATCGATTCAACACACCTGACCAAAGGTCACGACATCCCTAAAGACATTTTGAGTAATGTGAATCAGTTTCAAAGAAAACATAAAGGAACCATTGACGTTTGGTGGCTCTACGATGATGGAGGTGCGGAACTTAATTAATCATTGAAATTCGGCGGAATTGGGCTATTACTAACTGCTGTAAATTTTTCTTTAATGTAGGATTGTCGCTATTATTGCCTTACATTTTGACAACTCGTAAACATTGGAGCTCTTGCAAATTACGAGTGTTTTCACTAGCTAACCGGAAAGATGAACTGGACAAGGAACACAGAAAGTGAGGCTTTTTAGAAAATGTTATCATGTACTATGAGTATGTCTTATTGTTTTTATTCCGAGCGTTTGTGTTTTCTGTTTTTCAGCATGGCGGCTCTTCTGAGTAAATTCAGAATAGATTATTCTGATGTTGTCATTATTCCTGATATTAACAAAAAGCCGTCAGATGCCAGGTGAAGCCACTTACACATTGGTTATTCATCCTTCGTTTTGATGCCCTGCAGTCGAAATAATTTATCGTATTTAATTATTTACAGCCAGTATGAGTTTAACATGCTCATAGACAAATTTATAGAAAAAGAAGGCGAACAAGTTGATGAAGAAAATTCGCTCGTGATAACGCAATCAGAGTTAATTGCTCTGAGAGACAAGGTAATTACTACCATAACGTTGACATGTTACAAAATTGTAGCATTTACGTCCCAGTGTGTTTTTTAAAAAAAATGGTTATTTACAATAATTTTCAGACTAACAGACATATAAGGCTAAGAGAACAATTATTAAAGCATTCATCGACATCGACATTGATTGTCATGTAAGTGGAAAAAAATGTTTTAGCAAATGTTCTACTTGAAATGCGATCGTATGATTTCATTGTTCTGTATATTTGCAGGACATTGCCCATGCCCAGAAAGGGCACAGTCTCTGCAGCGCTTTACATGGCTTGGCTGGAGACTTTAACTAGGGATATGCCACCGTTCCTGTTAGTGAGGGGCAATCAAACGAGCGTTTTGACTTTTTATTCATAAAAAAAGACAAAAGAGGCCATTGTCCACTGCCTGGACTGTATTCCATTACTATTCAAGTGATTCATATGCAGAGGTGAAACTGTTTAAACCCGTTTCGCACCCTCTGCGTGTCGTTGCAGCTTGTGATGGAGAGGAAATGGAGTTTTCCGCAGATTTCAAGATTTCTGTGAATATCAGGAGAGCGAATCTCAACCGGAGGCCGAGAAGGGCTAAACGCATCGCAGCTTATGGATCTTCGTACAAAAAAGGTGTAATTAATTCGTGTAATGATATACTTATTACATGTGTGAAGGGAAGTAGTCACGATTGTTAGTATTGCGCAGAAATTGTATTTTATTTTTGGTATATTCGAGTTTTCATATATAATTCATCGAGTATTTTATGCCCACCATTTCATTTTATTGGTTAATTAGTTAGCGACTAACCGATTTGCCAACTGGATTTGGCAAAGGCCGTAGTTTCGTTAACAAAATCCTGGACTATTGCTAATTCCTGGTTACACCATGCTTCATTAATTTTAACCGGAGACATGGTGCAGCCGGCCGTAATTTTCTTTTAAAAATAAGTAGTCACCAGCTAATTACTTAATGTTTATTTGGGAATTAAAGAGGGCCCAATTTATGTGACCAATAATACTCAAGAATTAAAGTGCCACTTATAACAAGTTTTAGAACAAAATATTACAAAATAATCAAATAAAACGAGTTTAAGTGATTGCAAATTAAATATTTATTACTAATCAGGGTAGTGCCGTCTTCCAATTGTGACTTTTGTCACTCGTGTAAAATGTTCATTTTAACCTTCCTTAATATTATGATAGATTTTGAAATCGGGACAGTTAACAAATTCAAATAAAACTCATTAAATTGGTTCCAAAAATTTGGTAAATAGATATTTTTATAGTTTCTGATTTACAACCCAAAAACTGATTTATTGGCATAACATAATTAAATTTCCAATTTAACTTAATTTAATTGCAATTACTATATTGTTGATAACTGGAATCAAATAAAACATTGTCACATTGTAAATGTTGAATCAACTTCTTGTCAAATCCTTTTTTTATAGCTATTTCCGCAAAAGAAGAATTATTTTTCTGTGTTTAAAAATGTTCGTGGAAACCCATCTGGAGACTCCACGAAGATTATTTGCCAACTTGCGAAAAAGACCATAGTATACACACAGGTGAATTATTTTCGTCAGTAAATTCCATAAAAAAATCAACGATATATCACTTTTATAAGAAACAATGGAAACTAGTTTGCATTTGAATCATAATACCACCACATTATGATGATTATGTCATTTATTATACTCTTTTTAACTCCCTGGCTAATTTAAGGCCCATTTCCCAGTACCTGAATTTGATCTCAGAATTAAAGAGCTTTGGTAAACAAGTTCCATTGTCAGAAGTAAAATTTTACTTATGTTCATATGTTAACATAAATAGACTTAAATAAACCCAACTTTACAAGTTTTCTTAATGCGTTCCCATGGTTTAGGATGAATTTACTGAGATGGACCATATACTAGAGGACTGCATGGTGCCCAGTGTCTTTCCCAGAGACCAATAAGCCACGCAAAGAGCCGTGAAAGTAAGGTTGTTTGACGTAGAGCATGAACTAAATATTTTAGATTACCAATTAAGAGTTTCATCTTATACATAATTATGCCAGTCGGCATCAAGTGGCTTTTAAATCATTTAGTATTTGAGAGCTAAATTTGTCGGAGGCAATGATTATAACAGTCACGGGATACCACCCGTCCCAAAATATACTTCGAAATGGTACCTCATAATTCCAGGTCTTCGAGAACCCGGTGTTCCTACGATGCACAAATCCTAACCATGCATCAGTGGAAAAAGAATTACTTAAAGAGTACAAAAAAATGTAATTTCAATAACAAAATCAATTATAGAAGTTCACATTTATTTATTGGGCCATTCCTCATCAAGTGACATTCATCAGTGAGATTGTACATTCCAATCGCAAAATTTCTACGAACAAATGCGTGAAACAAATATGCCTAAGTCGCTTTAATAGCGGCGATCAAATGTGTGATTCTACTGGAATTATGAATGTAAGCCACAATTTTTAACATGAGAAATTTGATAATATTTTACACCCAATGTTTGGATAAATCTACAAATTCCCCACACTAGCCGTAACAAAAATCCTAAGTGCAGCGAATAATTTCCTGTTATTATTACGTTTTTTTCTTAACAAGAAAATGCTAAATTACTATTCGAATGAAGCTAAGAAATCGGCGATGATTTTCTTCAATTCTTGGTCAACAGCTGGGCTAACTTGTCCCTCGCTCGCAATTTTAGCTAAAACATCCTTCTTGGAAGTGCGCATATGCTGCAAGAATTCGCGCTCAAACTTGGTGATTTTGGAAGGGTCCATTTTATCCAGATGCCCTTTCACTCCAGCGTAGATGACAGCAACTTGCTCCTCAATGCCCATGGGTACTAGAGATTCCAGTAAAACATTTATAACTTTACACTTCAATCCTAGAGTGCCAAAGTATCACCAAAAGAACTATTACGTACCATATTGCCCTTGCTTCAACAATTCGGTCAATCGGACTCCTCTGTTAAGCAACTGTTGAGTGGAAGCATCCAAATCTGAACCAAACTGGGCAAAAGCAGCTACCTCACGATACTGAGCCAACTCGAGTTTCATGGACCCAGCAACCTAGTTTGGATTAAAATAGATAGTTTTTAATTAATCGGTAATGATAGAATTTCGATGCGAGGGTTCACCACACACTCAATTTCTTACCTGTTTCATGGCTTTAGTTTGAGCGGCAGAACCGACACGGCTCACAGACAAGCCGACGTTAATGGCTGGACGGATACCTTTATAAAACAACTCGGTTTCCAAGAAAATCTGACCATCTGTAATGGAGATGACGTTGGTTGGGATGTAAGCAGACACATCACCGGCCTGGGTTTCGATGACCGGCAAAGCAGTGAGTGATCCGCCACCGAAGTTGTCGTTCATTTTGGCCGCACGTTCGAGCAGACGGGAGTGGAGGTAGAATACGTCACCGGGGTAGGCTTCACGACCGGGAGGACGACGCAACAGCAGAGACATCTGACGGTAAGCAACGGCTTGCTTGGACAAATCGTCGTAAATGATGAGGGCATGCTTGCCATTGTCGCGGAAGTATTCTCCCATGGCACAGCCGGAGTATGGAGCCAAATATTGCAAGGGAGCGGCATCGGAAGCGGTGGCACTTACGATAATGGTATACTTCATCGCATCTAGAATATCGGACACACTAAGTAAGATGATTTCCGGGAAGTAGTCTCTTAATCAATTGGGAATTTCAACCTACCAGCATCGGTAAGACGTTTGACTAACTGTGCCACAGTACTTCTCTTCTGACCGATAGCAACGTAGATGCAGTACAGCTTCTTCTTTTCATCAGCACCTTCGTTAAACCTCTTCTGGTTAATGATCGTATCGATAGCAACTGCAGTTTTACTACAAAAATAGGCTAAAATTAGCGCCATAATTTCATACAGCAAAGCCCGACGACCAGAGAATAAGAGATTTTAGGAATGACATACCCAGTCTGCCTGTCTCCAATAATCAGTTCTCGTTGACCTCGTCCAATGGGTACTAAACTGTCCACGGCCTTGATCCCAGTTTGCATAGGTTCTCTCACAGAAATACGTGGAATGATGCCAGGGGCTTTCACACCCACACGAGCTCGTTTCGCATCTTTAAAAGCACCCTAGTTGAGAGAACGGCCATCATGAATGAGAGGAACTGAGATCAAAAGTTATTCGTGACAATCTGCATCGGAAAAAACAACTACCTTGCCATCAATTGGATTGCCCAAAGCATCGACGACGCGACCTAGAAGCTCGCTTCCAATAGGAACGTCGACAATGGCTCCAGTTCGCTTGACGATGTCGCCCTCTTTGATAAGTTTGTCATTACCAAATACGACAACACCGACGTCGTCCTCCAAGTTAAGGGCCATTCCCTTTAACCCACTGGAGAATTCCACCATCTCCTCGGCTTGGATGTTCGTCAAGCCATAAACACGAGCGATACCGTCACCAATGGATAGAACTCGTCCGGTCTCTTCCAAGTTAACTTTTGGGGCGGAACCAAGAATCCTCTCCTCCAAAATCGAAGAGACCTCTGGTGAGGAACCTGAATTACAGAAAAGAAAGCAGAGTAAGTGTGAAATTATGCAGTTTTGTAGCCTATAACACCTCCGTCAAGTTGTGATATCAACCTCGAATATTTCACAGTAAAAAATGAAGCAAATTGGTAAATTTTTAATACACTTTTGACTCAAAACAACGCGGTCCTCGAAGTCCAAAAAATTTGACTGCGTTACGCATGACGACACGCTGGAAGGGTCTAAGATGGATTCTCTTAACTTGGATTCTTGCTTTATCCACCCACGAAGTGTTGACACCCCTACACCAAGCTCACGAGACACTTTTACTCGCGTAAGACCTGTCTTTAGCAAATCCAGTGCATTTAATTTTTCTTTGACCGTCCAATGCTTTCGTTTACCTTTAGAAGATACGTTAAAACTTTAAAAAACTTGAACCAAAAAGTTGTAAAGTTGAACGGTATAACAAATGTGCAATGAAGTTCTAGGAAATGGCTTGACGATAATTCTGGATCCACACGCATCCGCATTTTATCGAAGCAAGTTGATTCGATTGAAACTACGTCCAAAAACAAACCTCAAAACCAGTATCTTGCAAAACCGCGAAAAATGTACTGACTAAACATAACAAAACATCTATTATGTCACGTGCCTTTTTATTTGGTTGGTGCAAGTTGTTTTGCACAATGTCAATGATAAGACCTCAAACCACAAACAATCAATGATACAAATTATAACAAAAGTTTATTTGATAAATACAACAGTAAAAAAACTTATACATAAACGAATCTTACCTCCTGCATTAACATGGCTAGTGGTCGAAAACTTTTTCCCAGCTGCAAAGCTAGCTCCTAAAGCGCTCACCTGTAAAAATGAAATATTATGTGGAAGTTAGCGATAATTGCGCTACTCAATGGTATAGATTTGTGAAAAAATCATGCTCCTCAGTAGTACAGTGTAGCAATATATTGTAGATAGAAATTCTAAGAATAGATTTTCGACTGTGTATGTCCTACATACGACCTACAATAACCACAAAAATATGTAGTCACTTTTTTTCGTATCTATTTCTTTTGCATACGATAAAACTCATTACAAAATAAAATTATAACTAATCGGGGAATTAAAAACCAGGATTGACGAAACTATTCTTAAAATTCCCTTTAATTCAAGGCCATATTTTAGGGTCGAATCCATAATACCTTGGATTACCGAATAGCAAACCCTGCAAAGGTTCTAAAATGTTAAATTTTATTGCTTAAAAAACTTGATATTAATCATTACGTCCAAAAGCATACAAATTGCATTTCTTTATTGGTTATATAAGGTTTTCTAAAAGAAATATTTTGCAGAAAAATTTACATTTCCGCAACATGGCTCTCGACCGCCGGCATTTTGGTTAGAAGGACACCAAGAAAAAGACTATCATTTTCATTATAAATTGGAAAGGCGTATTACATCTTTTTATAGCAATGAAAAATCTATCATACGATTATTAAGAAAAACGCACAAAACTTGCCTTAGGAACATGTTTTGGTAATTGGAGGGCCACAGAAGAAGCCAATCGAACTGAGAGCAAAGCCATGTTTTTCGGTCGTCCTTCACGAGTCGAGAAAAAGATGTACACCAGCCGGCGCTACTGATGTAATGAAATCAGAAAGAAAACCCCGTAGAATATAGCCTCAAAACATCCCCCAAACGTATGTTTGCGAAATAACAAATAATCAGACCTAACCTAACCTTACCTAACTTTCTTAGGTTTGGTTAGGTTATGAATTTTATGAGGTCCACATAACCGAAAAGTGAGGTCGAGATAACCGGAAAGTACCAATTAATTTATTGCATACATAATTAAATTTACGCCAAATTTAATTTTTCAGATCTACGATGTGTTTTTGGATTTCCAAAACTTACTTTACTTTTACTTTGCGAGTAGAAATTTCATTGATAAAATTTAGTTTTTATATATAATCTGAAAAACTAGATGTGTAATTTTTATAATAAATTAGGATGTACATTTAGCCAAGTTATGAAATTCAGGCGATATTAAAGTCTCAATTATTAAATGTAATCAATTATGTGTAGGTGTCTAAATATGGCAGCTTTCAATCTAGCATCAATAAATATTATGAAACCCATAATGCTTTGCGTGGAATAGTGATGCTTGATGGCCGGCGGTTGAGAAGAATGTTTACCGATTGTTGGCAGTTTAAATAGACTTTAAAGTAAAATGTCGTGTAATTACGCTGATGGCTTGTCGCCGTATCAACATAAGGGCAAGTGTGGACTTGCGGAGGTAAGAAACCTTGCGGTTTTACCTAATGTACGTTGATATGAAGCGTTGGCAAGCGTCCAAAATGGAACGGGGAAAAAAACAAAAGTTCGAATTCCCTTCCACCAATTCGAATTTGGAGCTAGACTTGTCAAGTTTACATATTTTTTCTAAAAATACATGATTTAAGACATGGAATTTGGACATTATTAATTGACACTTGACAACCTTTTTCACGTGTATATTCTAACTTGACAGGTATTTGATAATGAAACAACTGTACAAGAGAAAACTGAAAAACTTGCTGAATGGATTAGAAATGCCAAGCATGTTGTTGTCCATACCGGTGCAGGGATAAGCACGTCTGCAGGGATTCCTGATTTCAGGTAAATAAGTTTGCCAGAAATTTTGATCATTAGCTCCTAATATTTGTTACTTATTTTTAATATATTTGTTTTTAGAGGTCCGAGTGGTGTTTGGACTTTAGAAAGTAAAGGCCAGAAACCAAACATGAATATTTCATTCGACGAAGCAATACCTACTAAAACACACATGGCCTTAGTTGCGCTTCATAAAGCTGGATTTGTTCATCACATTGTTACTCAAAATGTTGATGGGTTGCACCTGAAATCGGGGTTTCCACGGCTTTGTCTATCAGAATTGCATGGCGATATGTTTGTTGAGCAATGTGGCCACTGTGAAAGGTTAGCTGTAAACTGTGAATCAAACATTCATTCTTATCGCTAGGTGATTTTTTCCTGTCTTTGCATGCTGCTAAGATCAATATATTTTTGTTCCAAAGGCAGTTCGTCCGTTCTAAGTCTGTACCGACTGTTGGGGAAAAGTGTCTAAATAAGCCGTGTCCAGTGCGCAAACCCGGTGGCCGAGGATGTCGTGGCAAGCTACGTGACATCATTTTGGACTGGGAAGCCGAGTTACCATTCAAAGATTTGGAATCTGCCACTTTGCACTCAAAGTAAATGTCGACAAACTTCTTAACTTTTCATTTTTGTCTTCAAACCAAGCTGTTTTGTGGAAATGCCATTATTTACAACTCCACTATTCGTCCTTTAGGCAAGCAGATTTAAGTTTGAGTTTGGGATCTACTTTACAAATAATTCCCAGTGGGAATTTACCATTACATGCCAAGAAAAATAAAGGGAAATTTGTCATCTGTAATTTACAACCCACCAAACATGTATGTAGAAATATTTTGCTGCAAATGTTTAGGTTAATATATTTGAAAATCTTTTACAGTGTTAGTATTTTTTATTACAGGATAACCGTGCTGATCTGATTATACATTCATATGTAGACAGTGTAATAGAACATTTATGCAAGTCTTTGGGTGTTACAATTTGTGATTATTCCAAAGATTGTGACCCAACAATAATGGCTTCTGAACAGGAGGAAAGTAAAGGAAGCAGCTTCATTGAATGGACGCTCCCTGATGCCGCAGAGATAATACCAAATAAAAAAGATGCAAAACCTGCCATCAAGCGAAGAAAGCTGGACAAACGACTTAATGATTTTGTTGAATGCAAACCAAAAATTGAAGTTGTGGATAACAAAGACTTTATAAAGCAAGAGCTACACACCGATGATAATACGTGAGACTCTGAAACGTCATGGATGCTGTTTTTACAGATTTTATTCAGAATGTAAGTTTTTATAGGTAATTTTTTACTTATCCTTAACTTTCTTTTGTAACTATTTGTCTTATGTCATTAAATTCTCTTTGTAAATCTATTTTCTTTCTTATTTCAAACTATTGCATGCTTTCTGTAACTGTTATTTATAAGCATAAACTATAAGTGTGTTTTTATCGCCCCATTCTTAACGAAATGAATGGGTTAATATTCATAGATTGCGTTAAAAAAACACGATTTGCATGTCAGATAAATTAATAATCATACATTAGTAATGCTAAAGGTACAGTTTATTTGTCCATAATTATTTAAAAATCCATTTGTAAATGGGGAGTAATTTTCTTCGTACATTTTATCTATACATATCTTTAAATAATAGGCTCTTAACTAAACTCAAAGAGGCCTAACTTAATGAAAATATAGTTACATTATACAGATATTATAATAAGTGGCACACTGTTTAAATTTAGGCAGTGAGGATTTTCTATGCAAGCCTTTGAGTAGTTGTTGCAATCTTTTTATATAAGAAATTCCATTAGGCAAGATATCCGATTTTTTTGAAATTCGAAAATGGGCAATTATTGCTGCAATTATGCAATTTCGTACAGATATTTTTTCTCTAAGGATTGCTCTGCCCGATAGTACATAGATTTCGGGGTTTGCATAGCCATTCCGTTTCATTTTTATTGATTAAGGGTTTTAGCACCCTGGAACAGCGCTTCGCCAATTGCAGGCGGAGGCAGTTTCATCAAAGACAAGGCCAGGTTGACATTGGAATCGATATTTTGTGTAACTGCCTCCATATAATACACATTGGTAGAAAACGCTGCAGTCATTAGAGTCACGGAAGTGACCAACAGAGCTGCATTCGTTTTGTCCGTCTCCAGATGACGAAGGTGTTGTCGCTGCAGTTGGTGCAGCTGTTGTTGCGGCAGTTGGTGCAGCAGTGGGTGCAGCAGTCGGTGCAGCAGTTGTTGCGGCAGTTGGTGCTGCGGTTGTTGCGGCAGCTGGTGCAGCAGTAGTTTCAGCAGCTGGCGCTGATGTTGGCTCTCTGAAGGTGCCAGTGATAAACACATCAACAATGGCAGAAACCAATGGGAATCTGTTACCGCATATTCCTCGGAAGTCGTCAGTTTCAATTGACCACACCATTCCACCGCCAAGTCCTAGGTTTTTTGCCCAATTACTCTATTTCATGGACAAAATATTGCATAAATATGTTGTACAACCACTGAATATCACTTGAAGTAGTATGTTACCCACCTTGACCCAGATGCTCTGTGCATCATCATAACCAACCCATTGATTTCCGCTGTAGGCATAGGGGGCTTGATAGTATAATTCTCTGACCACTGTCCAATCCTGTTTCATAAATTTCTCGCAGATCTTTAGTCGAAAAAAATCACATCATTAATTACATCAAATCATCAAAAATCATAATTTGCTAACGTTTTCCAAATGAACTCGTTAGAAGGTCACTGCAGGGTTGCAATTTCAGAATATTTCGATTTTTTTTAAGGTAGCAAAAGTACAAATGAGTTCAGAACAGACTCGCATGATGCGTTCTAAAGAACATTTACAAGTTTGCGTTTGTTTTAATGAATAACTTTTAATATGCTTTTGGAAAGTAACTTCGATTCTTACCTCATTATACCCAAGGATCCCAGATTGTTGGGTGTAGGGCCCTTGTGCTCCAGGGGAGGTAGCGGGAGCATAGATGCCGTTGTTGTTAGGGTCGGCCAAAGTAAACGATTGACCATAAGTGCCTATCCCCAAAATCAACTTGGATGGTTCGGCCCCTTTGGAAAGGAAGTAATGAATGCTGGCATTCTACGTTGTAATGAAACAATATCAGTTATTAATTAACAATAAATTGATTCTTCAGCGAGTTTTTTTTTACTTAGTCGAAACCATTTTATAAACTAGGTAATTTTATTAATACAGAAAAAGGGATTGTTGATTTTAAAAAATTGATAATTTGTATAAAAAGTTTATTACGGTATACTGTCATTGTTTAGATGCTAGGTTATCTGAGGTACTATAAAGTGATTTTGTCAGTGCATAATACCATGCATATTATTTACCAAATTCAAAAGTTTTTGACTGGGAGTTTCATCAGGGTGTGGATATAATGGAGCGTTATGTCCGGCATTCGATTCCCAGGATCCGTGGTAATCATAGGTCATTACATTGATGAAGTGGAGATATCTGTTAATGTTGGTAGTACAATTATAAGATAAGTTTTTTTTAAACTTTGTAACATTTGGGATACTTGCGATCCATGGTTACAGCCTTACTTTGAGAGACTCGGAATATCATAGGCATACTGCGCTATGTCTTCTGACGCTCCGACTGCCGCACTTAGAATATAGCCATACTTATCAAATTCTTCTCTCAATTCCTAAAATATTGCAAATTGTGAGGTAAACGTGGTCTAAGGAAAGTTGCAAAATCAATCCATCATTTCAGCTCACCTTGATAAGCAATACGAAATTTGCTTTGTCATTGGCGCCTCCTCCTCTAAGGGCCGGATCTAAAAATAATGCAGTGGTTAATCGGCTAGTATACAGAATTATTGAATTACTATAAAATAATACTTACATTCCCAATCGAGATCCAATCCATTAAAACCGTGAGTCTGTATGAAACTAATCACAGAGTTCAAAAATTGTTTGCGGCTTGCACTGTTGGAAGCCATGATAGAATATTTGTAAGACCCTTCGTTCCATCCTCCAATTGCAATTAGTGTTGTTAGCGATGGGTTTATTTTACGGAGATCGTTAAATTTCTTGTAATTTCCTGCAAAATAGGTGATTTTGAATTTAATGCGAATTTCGGATGAAACAATTTTAATTTAACATTAAATTAGCAAAACAAACGAGCGAGAACTGAATTCGAACAATGAATTCCAATTAAGAAGAACAGTACGTTCTTCGTAGCACGTGCAATGGTGTGCACGTGAGGCGTTCCAATTTCTATTGTTTTATCAGAATTTTCAAACTATGGTTTTTAAAGTTTGATGTGAGGTGAGTTCAGTAATGAATTGTATTGATTTGATTTATAAAAACAGGTTTTTTATACTTTTAAGTTCAGTTCAATGCTTAACCAAAAATGAGAAATGTTACCTTTGCCCGAGTTATCAACCAAATCATTGTAAGGGTCCAATGAAACGATGGAGTTAGTCGTTGAATCAAGTCCTGCAAATCCATAAATGAGGACTGTGCAAATGTTGGGATCTAGGTTGGAAACGTCACATTGTCCATTGCCCCATCTGTATGTGGCCCAACTACCATAGTAACACACAACCCTTCCTGAAATGTAGGTGAGATTAAAGCGTGTTTAAAGTATTCTTGCCTTAAATTAGCATGCTCGTTAAGAGGATAATAAAGACCATACGTGATGAAATTTTCTTTTCGTATAAAACGAACTTAAAATTTAATGGTTTCGTTGCATTTTTACTTTCTGTGCATTATTAATTCCAGAAGTTTCTTTCGAAATTGTAAGCTTTTATAACCCTCTTAACTCTAAATAACCAACTCTGTAGAATTGTGTACCTGATTGAGCAACTGTTGCTAATGACAGTAGACTGGCGAAGAGGAGTAGCAATATATTTGACATTTGAATAAGCTGAAGTTATCTATGACAAGCAATGGAAATAAATAATTGGCAATTTAAAATATGCTGCATTTGAACTTCTAGGAAGAATTTGCTTTTTATATCTTGGGTTATTACCTTTTTAAATTTGTTGTAGTTTTGATCTTTAGAAATGTTTGTACGCTGTTTTATACAGCAGTTTCTATGAAATGAACATAAAACACATATAGATCATACATTTAATCAAAATGTGCCATTTTATCCTAAAGAAGAAATTGCAGTCTTCGAAGAGGGTTAGTTATTGAAGACAATATCAATGCTAATTACATTGGTAGTAAAAAAATGTTGTTGGATATACATATACTGTGAATTAACGAATTTTTAAAAAAGAAATAATGCCATTTATACAATCTACCTTTCTTTTAAGGAACTATATGAAATGAACTTACGTTTCTCTGTAGTTAAGTTAGTTTCAGCTGCTGGAAAGTCTTAAGTACCGTGAACTTGACTTCTTCAACTTAACTGAACGTTTCATGTGCATCTTCAACTTTATATACCTTTCTATTTTGAAAGAACTTAATTAAAACAAGCCATTCGCTATAAGAACAATATGAGACTTTAATCGTTAAGTGAATTTACATGCGGATCATAGCCTTATTTTTAAAAATAAAACGACAAGGTTAATTGGTGCAAACGGTACTCATCATGCCCAATGTGGTATCAAGGTGAAAAAACGTCATACAAGCTCAGCGTTAATCCAATGAGAATGCAAAAGCGTCGTATCCATGTTGTAAAGATTTCCAGAATAGTCACCCTATCCTCTTTAATCCATTAATGATTGTTAACTCCTGTGAACAATGACTTACATATCATGGTCGTCAGTGACAAGGAATCGAGTTAATATTAAATGCTTACTAATTAATGGAAATTTTCGATTTACTCAAGCTTTCAAAATCGACCAACAATTGTAGTACGAGTGTTGTAATTTAAAGGTTTAACTTCGATTAATTTTGACGTCATTTTTAGCAATTTCTAGAATTATTTATAACCACTAAAGAATTTTTTTTTTTCAAACACTCGTATGCATCAGGGATTTATTGTTTGTTCAAGTGAGGCATTTTATTATTTATTTATTTTTTAAATATGGTGTTAATTTTCTAAGATATTTATTTCTTAGTTAATACTAATGCAATTCAGCGTGTTTGCTGTACATTTCCATGGAGCTCACTACAGGGGAAATTATAAAGGCTAGAGAAATGAACTAATATTTGTTTAGGATCCGCCAGAGTATGATATGCAAAAACTCAAGGTTAAATGTATTTAATTTTTTACATCAAAAGATCCCGTTTTATCTTTTATTGGAATTTGTATATTTAGGCTTTCAAACTACATTTTTTCCACATGCTTAAATATAAATCCAAATTGCACCATTTCACAGAAATTGCAATTTCTGTAATTCATTATTCATCATGTACTAATGTCGTATTTAGCTTCGGAAAAATAATCTTAAGTAATTTGGTAAAAATGTACAATTATGGGCATTTTAAAATTTATGTTTTGTCCATATTATGATTTCAGTGATTGCCTACGTTCAGGGGTTGTTGCATTTCAAAATAAGAAATATTCATGTTTAATTTAAATAAGAATTTGCATTTTAAAATTTATCTCATTTCTCATTGTTAATGTAAACAGAGGCAATAAACATTAAAAGATGGTGTATCCTATATTAAAATAAAATAATATTATAATATTTGGATATCGGAGAAACCTTTGAAAATTCAGCCATCCTAATTATTGGTTATTATAAAAACGATAAACCTTACACGAATGATGTTTGCTAAATAGAATGAAACAATCTGTACAAAGCGACGACATATTTTCATATATTGCCCCAGAAACATGCAATTCAGCAAATATTTAAGTTTGAAATGACCTTGTGTTGCTTATAACCCTTTCCTGTAATCACAGCTTATATATTGACGTTGTTGTTTGGCATAATTATTGATGGTTCATTTGCGTAGATCTTCATTTTTGATCATATGCTAAATGGATTAATACACCATTTGCGAATGTACTTCATTTGATAATGTTATTAACACCATCATCATATAACTTCAACAGTTCAAGACGTTTAGGTATGAGTTTTATATACTCTTAATTCAAATCTGTTGTTCAGGTTATGGAAAATGTAGTTAAACTCCAAATCATTTGTATACAATGCTTAATAATCCGATAAATGTTTTACATAATTGGATCGGATGATGTTTTCGAAAAATGTTAACAGGCTCGGTTGGAATTACGTAACAATTTTCACTAAGACATTTATTATCGTAAACTTTAACAGCTTGAGTCCTTGCGCATCAGCTAGTCGAGTTTTAAATTTAGATTGTGTTGTGAAGGGGTTAGACTTCCTTTTGATTGGCTATTAATTCATAGTTAGGGGACATTCAAAAAAGCTGTCCTGAAGAGGAGAGAAGGGAGTCTATTGGCATGTGGACACCATTTGGACACGAAAGGAGGGGGAGGGGGAAGAAAACTTGCACTAATGATGATATTTTTTAGTTTTTGGATTTTCTGTGTAATTGAGTTTTAAAGATCAGTGAAAGGGGAAATTGACACCAGAAGAAATGTGTCCCCAGTTCCAAATGTACTCCAATTGTTAAAACCTCGGGAAAGTCGGGAATTATGCCTAATTTTTTTTTGTTAAGCACCAATTTTATGCTGGAATTTCCCTTCGAGGTCGTGAAATTTCAGTTAATCAGAAAAATCTGGAAAAATGTTGTGGAATTGGCAGCGAGGCGGATGCTTTCGCAAAATTTATTTTTTCAAAAATCATTATACTTACAACATTTATTTGACAACAAATACAACTATACATGAAAATTCAAACAAGATGAAATTGCTTTTTGGGTAATAAAATATTGTATACAAATATTGTGTATCTGTGGGGCTGAAACCACAATTGAAAGTATATTTTATTTCATGTTTATTTTTTAATTGTGGCAAACTAAGGATTTACTTGAAGAAAACTTATAATTTCTGCTCCTTTAAGAGGTACAACGTATCTTCAAAGAATTAAAATTGATAGTACTCGGATAATGTTAGATAATTCCCAACACAAACATATTCCTCCCTTAGTCTGGTATGAGAGTAATATAAGTAATTGAAGTGCTAATAACCTGAAATAAATAAATTCAAAAATATTTGATATTTTCTAAAATTATAATTTTACATTTAAGCCTGTAATGCATATTAAAATGGTAAGGGTTTGCTTACTACAAACAAAAAATTATAGTTGATTGTGAAAAAATCTGATGCAGTAATACCTACTGGCGACATCAAACGTTGAGATGAAAATAGTGTTGTAACGTGACAACTCTGGAATAAAAATATTCGTTCTGCGATTATTTTATTTCAAAAGTTAAACGAAAACTCCCATAATACGTTTTGGGAGTACACAGTTTTATGAAATTTTGATTTGTGTTTATCAAAAATGGATTGATATTCAATCTTTCCAAATGACATATTTTGTTAAAGATATCACTTACCTCGATTACGTTAATCAATCTGTCTGAATATATCTCAGTATTTCGCAGACTGATATTAAGCAACAAATTGAAACACTTTTGAGCCTGAAAATATAAAAATAGAAAAATTAAATAATACTGCAATTCATATTTTCAGATTACGGCACACATACTAGGGCTGCAATTGTCTAGGCTCAACGGTTGAAAAACACTGGAATATATACTGATAACGTAATCAAACCTCATGTTTTTCCAAAAATTTTATGAAATACAGAACCAAATAACTGTAAAAAATGGTATCTTCACGGTCAGTATAAAAAATCGAGACACTAAACAGATTTTTACAAACTCCATTTCAATAGCATATAAAGGGGACATTTTCACTGCTTTATAAAATTTTGTGCTGTATATCACAAATTCGTGAAATTGTGGGATAAGTACCAATAAGCACAGTACGAATTTCCAGTTCAAAATGGTAGCATCTGTTTGAATATAAACGAATATTAAGAAGAAAAGAGATTTTTGTCCATGCAAACTTTAAGTTAAATCTTTTGGCCATTTCTGCGACACTCCTGGAACTCTTTGTCACCTTTGTTTGCACATGGCATAATAGTTGATAACCACTTTGTTACAAGATGTTGGCAATTAAAGACACAAGTATAACAACATTTTCTGGAAAAAAACATTCCTTCGAAGTTAAGCTTCTGAGATTCATTCCTGGAAGCTGTAATTTCCACCATGGTATTAATAGTAGCATCGGTTCATATTGAGAGTAATCCGATAATGATTTAAGATGTCTTATTATAGCTCGGTAGCTTTTGGAAAAAATTTCATAATCGGCTGTAATCCATTTGTTTTCATCTTGAATGATGACATTCTGAGAAAAAATGTTTGATCCTTAATTGAGGAGCTATCTCGCCGTACTGACTTCATGGAGCGATGAATGGCAGTTAACGTTAAATAAGGGGAAATGCATAGTGGTGCGTTTCTCTCGTAAACGAAATACTTGAGTACTTTCTGAATAATATTCAACGCGCTGTCGTTGATACTGTCAAGTATCTGGGGGTTAATATTAACAATAATCTCTCTTGGAATTACCATTACACAAAAAATGTTGGTGCAGCGAACCATCGTATGTAACTTATCGTTGAATTTAATTTTGGATGTTGAAATTGCTTCCAAATTAACTTCAACGATAAGTTACATGTGAACTATTAATTTATTTAAAACGACAAGAAGTTGCGAGAAACTGAACTTGACAAAGAATTCCAAAAATGATAACATTCGAACAATAGAACAATAAGATTCCAAATAAGCACGAGATTAAGAACTGCATGTGCACGAAATTTAGAACAGCATGTGCACATGCACGTGCCTATGACGCCACAGATTCATTCAACGCGTAATTCGAGAATGTGTGTAAAAATGTAGCAGAGGCTGTCTACGCAACTCTGGTTCGCCCTATGTTGGAATACTGCGTTCCTATTTGGAACCCTCATAGGATGGTTCATATTCAGGTTATAGAGATGATCCAGCATAGGGCAGCTTGAATTGTTAAGGTCGTTTTAGCAGTATTCCGCGAGTGCGACAGAAATGCCCGATTCTCTAAATTGGGACACGTTGAGATCCAGACGCGAAAAGTTATCTATGGGGTTATTGAAACTTTTTACTCTTTCTCGTATTTCATATATATTAACACCTAACGACCACTCTTAGGAGTAGACATAATCACACGAATGATCAGTCGCTACTGACTTAGGAGCATGCTCTTGAAATGATTGGTTAAGACTCCCGTCTACAATATGGCATTTATTTTCTGACTGTATAGGATACTGAGTTTAATTGAATCTTACCTGAGTGAATACTTTTCCAGCTGATAAAGCAAGTGTGCAGATAGCCAAAATTGATGATAAAAACAGCAGAGTTGAATAAAATGGTTCAATCATTCTAATTCCTTGGTGATTTGTTAGTGACAATTGAACTTTCAAATCCTTGCACCCCATCACAATTTGCGTAGTTTTAATACAAGTCAGGGTTAGAATAACTGGTGAAAATACTGTATTTATACGTTGGACCATTTCAGAAATTCGCTGATGTTTCTTTTGAAAATCGGTAAAATTTCTTAGGTTAATATGGCGATTGGTGTCCATTTTTAACATTTTATTTAAATTAAAGAAACAGCAATATACAGTGTAGCTAATAACAACAATTAACGATGCATATAAATTAACGCACAAAACGAGAAAAGCATACAAAATGCTCGTTGTAAAGAGAAGAATTCTTTCAATTGTAATTCCAGGATTGGGAATTCCGAAATAAAACTTTGAAAATTCTAATTCTTTATCAATTTGTTCGTAATACACCATCCTCATTATCATAATGAGTAAGTGAGAGAAAGTGTGAGATAACGATAATAATAACAGAGTTGCGGACACAAAACGAATGTTTTTATAACATGAATCGTTAACGTTAAACGACTCAAATAAATGTGCCAATTTTTTTAATACAGAAATTACTTTCTGACCTTTTCTTGACCAATGCATTAGGATAATCAAACTGATGACTTGGTCGATTTTAAATAATCCACCGAAATCAAGCTTCTGCGATTTCTCAAGGGAATAAATCATTTGCACTAATGCATTTACACTCACTGCCATAGCGTAAATGCTATACACTATTAGTAAGATGCGATATGATTTGTAGATCACGCTATCACTTTTATTCTTGTTCAAATTAATTTCAATTCCGACGAATTTCAGTGCGGTTAATATAGGTTTGTAACTTTTGGTAAAATTCTCGTAATCTGCGTTAATCCATTTGTTTTCATCAAATGTATAGCCATAATTTGACATCATTATTATTTCAGAATTTGATGTTATTCTTTTCATTGTACTTCAACTTTACTTCTAAAAATAATGGATTTTGGAGGTATTAGATTCTAAGAATAAAGAGAAGGTATTAGATTCAAAGAATAAAGAAAAGGTATTAGATTCAAGAGTTTTGATCATGAGAAATTATTAAGTCCTGGCTTTGAGTGTTGAGAATAGTGTCGTGCAGTGCATATTTGAAACACAAATTTCATTATGATATTGAACAGTATATAAGTTTGTGTGCTACATGAGTGACAACAAAGTTATGATAACAATGTCAACTTCATCGTAGTGCTGATCTAATTTTTACTCTGCAAGTGGAGTGGTTTACATATTATATATTATTTTGTCAAGTTTTTCAATCGATTATGTCATGGTTCGTACTCGTGGTTAGTTTATGCCTCTATGGTAAACAGTTTACTACATATACATACACGTGCAATAGCCTAAATGACCTACGCCTTTAGTGACATATTTAACGATCCTTGAAATGATATGGTCAATAAAATACTTTGTTGAAGTCAGTAATGTTTACCATAAAATATATTTGAAGTATATGGTGAATTCAAAAATCATAATTTTGATGTGGGAACATGAAAGCAGCTGGAGGATATAATGCAATGCACAAAAAAGCGTATCCAGGGTACAGAAGGTACTGTCTCTAATAAGTGGTTGAACAGCATTAGAGGCCATTCAAAAAGGATGTCCTCAAGTGGGGGTACGGGGGAGAGTGCTGGCATGTGGACACCATGTTAACAGGGGGAGGGAGGGGGTAGCCATTGTGGACGTCCAATAATGATGGCATTTTTTCAGTTATTGGATTTTCTGTTTAATTAAGTTTTAAAGATCAGTGAAAGGGGGGAAATGGAGACGAAATGTGTCCTCAGTCCCAAACATGCTTGAATTATTAAAATCTCGGGAAAGTCAGCAAATATGCTTAATTTTGTGCTAAACACCAATTTTTTGCTGGAATTTTATGCTTGGAATAATATTTTTTAATTAAAAAGCGACTTCTTGATACTCGTATGTTAAAACTATAATCTGTTCAACCATTCAGTCTGGTATGAGGGTTACATATGTCACAGCTGTACTGACAACCTGAAAACAATAATTAAGGAGTAAGTAAGTTGTCTAGTGTTTGTACTTTGAATACCTGTTCATATCGAGTTAAATTAACTTACCAAAAACAAAAAATTGTAATTAATGATGAAAAAATCGGATGCAGTGATACCCACTGGCGACACCAAACGGTGAGCAGAAAATAGTGTTGCCAGGTGACAACTCTGAAATGTAATAATTTTATATATATAATGTTCAAGTATACAGCACAGCATGCAAGATAGCACTAATTGTTGAAATGCTGCTCAAGGCACTAGCAGATTGTTGGCATCATTGTGTAAATTTCCCTGGATATTTTGGATATATTCTGGTGTATTCTGGTATAATCTTGTACATGCTTATCTTACCTTGAAAATACCCCTAAATCTTGCTGAATAGATTTCCGGGTTTTCGAGACATACATCCAGCAGTAAGTCGAAACATTTTTGAGCCTAAAAACCAACACTGAGTTAATTCTTAACAAAATAAAAAGTGTTAAAATGGCTGCTATTTCGTGCAGTAAATGAAATCCAATTTTACCTGGACGTATAATTTTCCAGCAGCAAATGTTAAGCCGCAAATACTAAAACTCGCTTCGATGAGCAAGACCATTGCGTATGAATAATCAAGTATTTCTAAGATATCGTTTTGAGACGTTTTCAAGAGGTTTTTCAACTTTTTGAATCCCATCACAATTTGCAAAGTTTTGATACATGTCAATGTTAAAATAACAGGCGAAAATGTGGAATTTATTTTCTGAATCGTAGCCTTGATACGCTGATGTTTCTTTTGAAATATGTAGAAATCTTGAAGAGTGAAATGGCCCTTGGCAGACGTTGATAACATTGTGTTCAAATTGACAAAACATTTGTGTAAAGTAAAACTAATTATTGTAATCAGTGATATGTAGGAATGAACACAAATAACGAGAAGGATATACGTAATACAGTACATTAAATAAGGAATTCTTCCGTAGAAAATTTCTGGGAATGAAAGTCCGAAGTGAAGTATCTCAAAATCCCGTTCGTAATAACTTTTGTCATAAAGCACAATCCTGAGTAAGACATTAAGAAACAAAACCATCGTATTGATTAACAACATCGATGTTAGGGTGATACTTAAGTGACGGATATTTTTGTAAGTTGTATCATCAACATTTAAAGATTCGTATAGGTAGGCCAGTTGTTTCAAGACGATCTTTATTTCCTTTCTCTGTCTTGACCAATGTCCTAAAATCACCAAACTGATGACTTGGTCGATATAAAACAATGGGCCGAACTCAAGTTTTGTTGATTCCGTCATGGAAATTATTATTTTCACAACTGCTGTTATACTCACTAAGATGTTGTAAATGCTGTACAACACCAACACGAGTTGATACATTTTGTAGAAAACTCCATCGTTTTGATTGCTCTTCAAATCGATTTTAATCCCGGATAATTTCAGCGTTGTTATTACAGGCTTGTAGCTTTTGATGAAGTAATCGTAATCGGCTATTGTCCATTTGTTTTCCTCGAAGTTATTCTGATATGCATCCAAAGAAATTATTTCAATATTTGAAGTTAATTGAGCCATTTTATTTTCACTGATTATTGAAATTAAAAAAAAAAAAAATCGATGACAAAAAAGCGCAAAAATTAGATTTTTAGATCGGTTTTATTTAGTTGTAGTAGTATAATGCGATTGCAAGCTAAACGAGTAATAACTATCGTGTTATAATAAATAATGTTTAATTTGCGCATTATATGTAAATTATAGTGTTTTTATCGTATGTGTTTAAATTGACATTCATTTGTGAAATTACTATAGTGGCAGAAGTTTCCACATTTCATTTTTCTAATGCATTTCTAATTTGTTATCCAATCCAAATAATGTCAAGAGAACAATTGGTAAGGCTTTTTTGTGCGGTTGTTATGGGAATACAGTCCTCAATAATGCTATTAATCACTTACAGAATGTGACATTTTTTTTCCATACACTATAAATAAAGTAATAATAAAAACATGATTATCCAGTGGGATCATAGTCTTGTTGGTTTACATACTGCACAATATGCTGATTAATTATGTACATTATGTATCTATGAATCTAAGTTATAATCTTGTAATGTAGATAAGATGTTATTCATTATGAAAAAACTGAGTTGATATTGTATTACACAATTAATTTTGATGTGGAAAATTAAAGGCAGCTCGAGGCTTTTTTGCAATGTACAGCGAGTGTGAGTATAGTGTACAGGAAATAACTTCAAATAAAGGTGATTGAACAGCTTTAGGTGTTTGGAATGTCATAGGAATACCATACATGTATCATTTCAACAGCCTAGAACTGTTCATTCACAACCTTGAATTTTTGGATGTTGGTATAATTTTCAAATAAACTGTATTCAACAATAAGTTATATGGGAACAATTTATTTTAACATCAAGTCTTTAATTTATAATTATAGTTTATAATTCTAAACAAAGAACAATGGATTTCTAAAAGGACGAGATTAAAAACAACACGTGCACGAGATTAAAAACTGCACGTACACAAGACCAAAAACCAGCATATTTACCATAAAATACATTTATAGTATGCTGAATAATGGTTGAACAGTATTCTACAGTAATAACTGATATTCTTCAGCAATACACCTATACCTCGCACTACAGCCTAGATAAGTTCCCGAAAATTTGGCCGTATAGCGAAAAAGCCGTATAACGAATCAATTATTTCTACATTACGATTTTCATTTTTTTTTCATTTTTAAACGAAGTGAAACCAATGATTTGTTTATTGTTAGCCAAATCCGACCTTGTTTGTGCAAATTGGGGTAACTTATCACATTTTTTGGCCACTTTCTTAAATTTCAGCAGTTTTTTGGTCGTATAAAGAAACAGTGCCATAATTAAAAAAGGCCGTTATAGTGAAAGGCCGTATAAAGAGCTGCCGAATAGCGAGGTATGGGTGTATAGATAACATTTTATTTATCCGCACGAAGTTCAATTAATGTTGAATTCAAAAACCATAATTTTGACGTGGGAAAATGCAAGCTGCTCGAGGATATAATGCAATGCACAGAAAAGCGTATCCAGTGTACAGAAGGTACTGTCCCTAATAAGTGGCTGAACAGCATTAGGGGCAATTCAAAAAGGGGGGAGTAGGGGGGAGTCTGCTGGCATGTGGACACCATGTTAACA
>JAQGAE010000451.1:0-36634 GCA_034696685.1 Julus scandinavius | reverse complement strand
GAGGGCAAACGTTTTTGCATATGTTTGTAAATACGTGTATATACGTACATTTACGTCTTGGTGGAGACCCGGCTTTATTGATTATGCTGGTTTTTTTTCTCTATTTCTTCTAAATTAAGGTATCATTATGGCTAAATAATTATAATTATATGTGTACTTTTTAGATGTATTCTGATGCTGCTTTTAAATCTCAAAACGATTTTTGGGTTCGTCAAATCACTAATAATGGTCTGGCAGCTTATATGTATGTTTTCGAATATGTTGGAATTTCGAGTCACAATAATTTCTCAGGCGAACCAGGTAACTACAATGGCTAAGCATAAGTAACAGCTTTAACTTTTAATAACACGTACAATAAATAAATGAATAATGGATGATTTTATCGTGTACAATTTTAGAAGTTTCACACGGTGAGGAGCTCTTTTATATTTTCTCTAAAGGCCGAGTACTTAAAGGCGATGATCTTACTGTGTCTAATGCATTCATTGAGATGTGGACGAATTTTGCTACTAACCTGTAATTATTTACCTATTTTATTGAGTTTACGTTTTTTATTAGATTACTGAGATTCGGTGTTGGCTAGTTTAAGATCTTTATATAAAGCTGGCAAAATATAAATAAACATTGTCAGGCTAATATAATGTAAAAACTCCACTTTGCTGTCCTCTTACTGGAGGAATTGAACCCAAAAATCTAGTCAGATGTCAAGTACATTTTTAACTTAAAATGTTTGTGTTTTTAATGAACAGAACAATTATTTTAAAATTCCAAATCTTGGTCTTCTTTTAATAATTCCTTGAAATGCTTATATTATAATTTGAAAAATAAACTTATTTTTAAGCGATCCTAATCCTGTCCCAGGCGATGGAACTTGGAATCCAGTGCCATTAGGCGGGATCCAGTATTTGGAATTTCTGGTAGAACAAACTATGAAAGATGGATATCGAACAGAATATATGGATTTTTGGAATAATGTTGTACCTGCGATTGTATACGCTTAATGACAAGCTATATAGTTGCAGTTAGGATTTGTTGATAACAAAGCTATTAAATAAATCTTAGAAGTTGAGATTTGAACATTATTTTATGGTGCTTTATTTTTGTAAGGTATACAATAAACGATAAATTGGTTGCAATAGTTATGTAACTCCATTGAAATTATGTTTGGAGCTATATATACAAATCTAAAACCTGTTGTAAGTAACAAACACGCATGATTTTAATGTTTTATTACACTTAGATAGACTTAAGATATGATCACAATTAATTAATGCATTCTTCAAACTGAAATATTTTTCTGAATATTTTATAATGCATTTAAAGTGCATTTTTAAACTAACTGAGAATTGAGAAAGTTTCCACATGTCTTAATTTCATTACCGTTTTTCAGGGTGTTATGAAAAAAAGTTGAAGATAACTTTATACATTGCAAAGGATCATTGTAGACCATGGTATAAAGGAATCACCACCATCCACCTATTAGCAATATTTTTTGAAATGGTAATCATCATGCGAATTTAGGTTTTGTTTGCAGGTTACATCACCCTGTGGACACACTAAAACACGCGTGAAAACGGTACTGTCCAAACCAAAAATCCCTATGATTCTTTAAACAAGCATGGTATAAATAAACTAGGAAGAGGCCAATAACTTCTCTTGTTCTTTTTTCAGTTCCTCGTCACTCTTCACCAAACCAATTTCAATGGCAGCCCACTTAATTTTGGCTTTGATTTGCTCCTGCATCAGGGTTATCCCCATCGATACCAAGGCCATTCCCAAAGCGCAATAAAAGCATGTGAAAAGCATGCGCAAGCTTGCTGTGAAGCCATCTTTGTAATCTAAAAAGCTGCGACCAGGGACGTAATCTCCAAGACCAGTTGTTGAAATGGTCATGAAGGTGAAATAAGTGGCCGTGGTGAAATCCCAGCCTTCCCAACGAGAAAAGATCACAGATCCAACAACTATGTAGAGCGCGATGATGCCCAAACACAGTAAAATGGGAACCATAACTTCAGTGGTTGGCATGTATTCTTCAAGACCCACGTGTTCATTGGCCAATCGCATGTAATCTCTGGGAACGATAATGGTGTCGTCTCCTTTACGATATTCGGACACTTTACGTTTTGATCGGCACCATCGGCAACATAACCTGCTGTAAGTATATCTGAAAAGTAAGTTTTAGCAATTAGAGGGGCGATTCTGGTTTAAACTAAATGTCGATCACGGAATGGATTTCATCCTTACTGAAAACCGATTTGGATAGGATGAGATTTATTTCGTGACTACAGTCACTATACTAAATCCTATTCCTATTCTATGTATAACATGCACACATGCTAGTCAACAAAACATTGTTAAAACGTATTTACAACTCACTTGACTGCTTTTGCCATCATACCACCAATGCTGGCCAAAAACAATACCAAGAGTGAAATTCCTATCACTGCATAGATAATAGAGATGATCTTTCCCAAATGTGTTTTTGGAGTGATATTACCATAACCTGTTGGAGAGTAATAAAAAAAGCAATAATTTAGACAGTTAATTACCCACGATTATCACCAATTAGAAATATCTTACCGATTGTTGTAATAAGGTTTACAGAATAAAGTAAAGAGTTTGAAAATTCCCAATCATACTCCCAGGTGCCATATGAGCCATTGTATTTATATTCTTCTGCTGATTCGATTACGTAAAGTTCAAATGTTTTTAAAGTTGCTCGCACCTAGATGAAAAGAATATGTCCGTTATTACCGTTCTGTATTTCACAAAATTTCTCCAAAAATTTCATCGACTTTCTGATAAACTGGAACGAGGTTTTATAAAGCAGCAAAAAGTTCCCCTTTATGTCGCTCGATTGATAATTTGGTATCTTGTATTCCAGTTCTTTTAAGCTGATGTGCCGCGACTATTTCAGACTTACTTTAATTTGCGTTCAGTTAAAAAATGTTGAAAAACACTGGTGTGTAGATTTATTATATCCTACACTGTATATATGTATATGTTTTGACCCAAAACGTAGGCAAACACGCATTACTTTAGTGTATTGTGTGATTGCTTGACTATCGGTGTTGAGTGTAATGTCAACGGGGCAAAATGCAATTTTGATTTCTATATTTAAATATATTGTATGAAATATTTTAAATGAAATATATTCTTACTTATTATTAATAAAGTAGGGGAACCAGCGCCCTCAGTTTAACTTGAAAATGAGAATTTTTTTCAATGAAGTTAAATTGAAAATCATAGTTTTCTACAATTTTTTAAAGTTTTGGAAAGATTTTCGCTAATTAATATGCTTAAAAATTTGTCACTCGTGATTTTCTTTTCAATATATCAAATCTAATTTAAAACCACGCAGTTGCAATTTATGTATGGTTAAAGCGCAGTGGATTGAAATTTACAAGCATAGAAAAAAATATAAAAACAAATAAGTACTTTTTTAAATACCAAAGCATATTTTCCTCAACAGACACTAATTTTACTTGGAATAATACATTTTTTAGAAGTACTATCATAATAATAATTTATATAATGTGGTTTTTTTCCAAAACACTATAGATAACTAAGAGTTCAAAATCGTATATGCTGAATTTTTGGCAAATGTTTTTGTTTTTACTCACCTGAATAACCCATTCGTCGTAAGTGTAGTTCTTGTCTTGCCAGTACCAAAAAACATCGGCCATGTAAGTCATGGTGTCGTTGATTTCAAGAGCCTTAATGTCTTTCAGTTGTCTTTGTTGATTTTCGTTGGGTAGCTCAATTTGAATAAAAAGCCAGGCTCCGAAAGCTGAATAAGCACATACGAGCAAAAAAAGACCCAAATGGGAAAATAACAAACGCAACAAAAATTTCCAACACGATTTTTTGGGCGGTTTTGAATATTGTTTGCGTTTGTACGGCTTTGGATTAGTTTTGACTTTTTCGGCTAGATCCTTGTAATTAATAATGGATTTCGATTTCCCACCGTAAGGCGATGAATCCGATTTAAAACTTGTCACTGGGGTCAATACCGGTACATCTTTCGATGGCGAATTTGGTATTAAGGAAATTTTATCAGTATCTGCCATTTCACTGATGTTTTAAAATAAATTTGGAGTATGCCAAATCAAATTGGTTGGTCCTGAATGCACTACGAAATTAAAATAGCAGTTTTAGGCCTATTATAAAGTTTCCACCCAGTTAACAGCTAAATCTCTATGTTTTGGTATTGCAATTTCTCTATCAATGGGTTGCCACAACATGGCATGTGGTCATAGTGACAATAAATATTTTATTGATTTGGGTTACTGTTTTCAAATCATAACCATGTCGACGCTCTGTTGTCCAAAAGTAGTAGGGTTTGGTCATTTTCACCTGAAATTATTGAAACCCATACCCTCATTTGAAAAATTTATAGAATGGTATTTCTAATAGTATCTGGAAAATGAAGAAGCTTGTATTATCATTGCATAAATACACTGTATCCATGGTCAGATAAATTGCAAATACATTCAAATTACCACCTACTGTTTAATAACTGCCACAGTGAAGGTGCCCTATATAAAATTATGTATTAGAAAATATTTTCTAAGAAAGTCTATAATTGTAAAAGATGTCCTAAAAAGTATTTAGTTTCTATCCCATATGAGTCCTACAATTACTCTAAATGGTAAAGGGCGAATTTGATTGTTTCCACGATCAAACATTTTGAGAAAACAGTAGGATTGATACCAAAATGACATTTTGTAATGATGTGCATAACTCCAGATCCGGTTGAAATTGAGATCAATAGCGTGATAAGGAAATCCGAATATAGCACAAAAAATGCTTGTAAAAATTAAGGGTGACTAGCTATTAAGTCATTTTTTATGACATTTTAGTTTAAAGCCGGACCTACACATCCTTCCTCTAAGATTTTGCAAGGATTATTATACAGTATTTTCATTGTGTTCAATTTTCTATATAAATGAGTAGCATTTTCCTTCAATAAAGATTCGTTGTTTCAAGAGGGAGAGTTAAACAGCTGGGAATCAATAATTGGTGAGTTCACTTTAAATGAATATAAAAAGTCAGTTTTGCAAATTTAAATTAACCTTTAATTACTAATTTCCGAACACATTACATTTATGCATTATTTACAAAACACTGTGTAATAAAAGTTTTAAAATATTTAATTATGTGAGAATGCGTATTTTTGAACGGAAACATTTGAATAGGCTAATTCTTTTTTTCAAATTTATATATTTAGCAATGAAAGTGATTTTCGGATTTTGGCTAATTTATAAACGATAAAACATGCGTAACAGCTGGCTGCATGTAAATATAATAGGATAATTTCATAATATTATTATTTCAGAATCCAAAAATATTAAAATGTAACCCACATACATTAATATGTGCTTGTCTTCTTGTATGTTATTAGTTTCTTTAGAAAATTCACTGGAATCAGCATGTCTATTGATCGAAATTCAAGAAGGAATTTTATTTTGATAATCTTAATGGCACTTTCATTGCCATATGGTAAGTAATACGTTTTATCTTAATTTGTATACTTTTTGTTTATTTGCATCATCATTTTTCGTTTTTGTTTATTTTAATTTATGTAGTGATTACCGATTCCGATTCTGGATGTATTATCCCTTATGTGTATAGACCTGTCTGTGGAACCAATAGAGTCACTTACTCAAATCATCATGAACTAAACTGTGAAGCCAGATATATTCATGGTAAGATAAACTGACCGGGCTGTAGTCATGAATATCAAGCAAATGGTAACAATCGTAATTGCCATTTGTACTTTTTTGTTTTAAAGTAACGGAAGTAGACAAATACAATGGAGCAAATAACATGAAAATAACTGTGATACAAACTAAACCTCTTTCAAATGACAAATTGAAAATGTTTACAGCTGTGTAAAATCTCTGTTCAAAAATTGTTGCCTGATGCAAATTAAAGTTATCAGTAATTTATGTAAAATATGGTGGTACAACAAGCTGACGACATAACCAAATCTCATTTCAGAGACATTTGTTACAAATTGTTATCGCTTTCTAAAATCGTTCGCAATATATCCGAAATTAATGAAATTTTGCCTGACTTATAAGGAATTATTAAAATAAATTCCTATAAAAAATGGTAGCAACTGGTGTTGTATCACCTGCTAGCAAAATTATAGCAGGTGATACAACTTTAAAGTCATACAAGTACAATTAAGTACCACTGTCTTTCCCAAACTAATATTATGAACTAATTCTTCTTAATTTTCAACATAAATGGATTAGTAATTAGTTTGTTTCATTTTATTTTCCCTTAAATCTTTTAGGATTAAGAATTGCTCATACTGGAAGCTGTAATAGACGTCGTCGGCCGATTGTTTTCACCTGAATTTAATGAAACCCATACCCTCATTTGAAAAATTTATAGAATGGTATTTCTAATAGTATCTGTTTTCACCTGAATTTAATGAAACCCATACCCTCATTTGAACTAAGTGCATTTTGTTACCCATTTTCATCAATCGTCGAGCTCCAAAAACAAATAAGTATATACTGATTTTACCAATTCAGCCATATAAACATAGTTCAAATGAGCATATTATTTCCCATATTAACTTTAAAACTTAACCCATACAATGTGATTGTGAGGTAAGATGTCTGTTGTCAACCTTATCACCCTGCATATATTCTATCTTCATCCCCAATTGATTTCCCATTTGTTTATCACTAACATTTACTTTATTTGTGCTACTTTCAACTAATAAGATGTAATATATACATATACATGTAGCAATAAGCAATTGTTATAACAATGGATGAAAGTATGTGTAATATCACGCCGTTGTTTTTATAGCAATAAGTATATTATTTTGTATTGTAATTAAGAGTAAAGTTCTAATTAAAATATTGTAATACCGTACTTATAATCACGCAAGTGTTTATCTTGACTAATTTGTACATTATGTTACGCTGAAAAAATTTCACATTTGAAATTGGCGCCCTCGATATTGCGTTTAGTCGTAATAACGAGCGCCGTTACATCATGTAAAGGGCGCTGTTGCTGCAGCTGTAATATCTTCCTGTTTACATCGTGTTTTCTGAATTCATTTTGTCGGTTTGTTGCAGTTGATTAAATATCTCAGTTTCGCAATGTGTTTTCTGAAACCGGCTTGTTAACTAATGTTAGTTTTGTTCGTAAGGAAGCGGTGATACGTGCGAATTGGAATGGGGATGCATTGCATATAACGTAAGTAAGTAGGCCTAAAATATTGATTCGCTGCCCTCACTCAGACCTTGGCATATTTTACGTTTTGCTCGAGGAATTTATGGAGCCCACCACTGGTCATTTTAGGCCTTGATATTTAAAATTCCTGGTGCATAGGTTAGGCCTCAGTTCTAAGAGGGGGAAAAATGACATGCTGGAAACATTTTTCTAGCCATTAACCTTGAGATTGTTGTACCTTGATGTATCTTGATAAGTAACTATGTTGTTGACCTCGATCTACTAATTAGCTCTCTCAAAACTATGTGACAGTGGTGTTGAAATATGAAACGCATGATGGTGCCTTATTTGTAATCTCATTTATTTCAGATTGGTTTCTTAAATTACACTCGTGACAGAAGATCTAGCCATTGGGTAAAAAACTCAAGGAATAGCTCTCAAATAACTGACTTTAATATGGATTTTAATTCGCCTAAAGGGGATGGTGGGTGTTACTCGCCCAAAACTCAGAGAAGATCATTAGATCAAAACATGTGCACCACCGAGCCCACTAATAATCCTTCAACTTTATCGCTGGCATCGAGCGTTCCCTCGAATCACCAATCGCAAAACGTTGTCGGTTCTAGTTTGAGGCACGTTACTTCACCATTAAGCACGACGGCAGCGATTAACCACGCGTCAGGGGGAAGCAGTTTTGCTGCTGGGAATAGTAATACTGGTAATAGCTCTAGTGGAGTGGTAAGCACGACGACGTCTAATAATTTAAATGCCAGCAATCCAACCCAATTTTATAATTGGCAAGCTACCAAGACGACCGTAAAAGAACGGTTTGCCTTCATGTTTAACAATGAGATACTCAGTGACGTCCACTTTATCGTTGGGAAAGGATGTCAGCAGCAACAGATACCTGCCCACAAGTTTGTGCTTTCTGTTGGAAGTGCCGTTTTCGACGCTATGTTTAATGGGGCAATGGCAACGAAGCAGGACGAGTCGATCGAACTTCCGGATGTCGAACCAGCCGCCTTTCTGGCCCTCCTCAAATTCCTATATTCCGATGAGGTCCAGATCGGCCCAGAAACTGTTATGACCACGTTGTATACAGCGAAAAAATATGCAGTTCCGGCATTAGAAACTGCTTGCGTCGAATTTCTGAAAAGAAACTTGAGCAGTGACAATGCCTTTATGTTGCTCACGCAAGCACGCTTATTTGACGAACCTCAACTGGCAGCATTGTGTTTGGAGACCATTGATAAAAATACTTCGGAAGCATTATCGGCTGAAGGATTTACAGACATTGACTTGGACACTTTATGCGTGGTTTTGAAAAGGGATACATTGCACATCAGGGAAGCAAAACTCTTTCAAGCTGTGGTTAGGTAATTATTCCTGCTTTTGATTTTTCTTCTATCCTACTGCAGTATTCATATCAATATGATGGTTTAACCATCATATAGATAGTTAATTTGAGTATTAGCAAGCCACACTTAAAGTACAATTATTATGTTATGTAACTTTAAGTACTTAATCATTCTTACTAGGCAATCATTTCTTGATATAGCCTACTAGTAATGTGAAACCGTGATTATCCAAGTTAATGTGAAGAGAGCCTATCTCAAATAACTGAAAATTGTGCTTATTTCTGTAATTCGTATACTACCATCTGCCTATTTAAATTGTGTAAATTATATTTACATATAAAAGCTGTTATTATGATCAATGTTTAAGTTCTTTTAAAGTTTTTCTGGTCAAATCAAAGACATTATTCATGTGTTTTCAAGTCATATTTAATAAATGTTACTGAAACTGAAACTTATCATTGCAAGGTTTAGCTGTCAATGAGTACAAGAAGTTGGTTTTGTAAATCTATCAAATTTCTAACAAGGAAACAGTCATAACAACACATCACTATTGTTCAGTTTATATGCTTTGAACAGTTCACATAAAATAACTAGATTGCATTGCTTGAAATTTGGCAATATTTGGCAAACATTTTGACAGGCTGTAAAATATGACAACGTGATCAGCATAAGTAATCAAGAAGGCAGGGTGGACCTCACGGAATGCCAAATACTTGTGGTGTGCTAACGATGCCATGTAGTTGATGCTGAAAATTGGTCCAAGAATTTGAAAATTGCTAGCAATTCTTGCTAGAATACTAAAAGATTCAATTAAAGAAATGTGTAAACACGTTTGTATAGATTATAATCAAATAAAATCATAAGTCTAGCCATTATTCCGCCAACGTGCGGAACAGATTTTTTGTACTCATTATAAATATCGCCTAACCTGAAATCCATTAAAAAGGTAATAGAAGGCCAAGTATCAATGATAATTGCGAGATTAATGACGAAACAAGACTCATAAATAATAAAAAAACAGCTTCTTAGCAGAAAAAAAAAATTTTGGTGAAGAGGGTGTGTAGACTTTAGAGATCGTTTATTTAATTAAATAAATCAAATTAATTGAAGAAATAACAAGTTAGCGTTTTCGGCAGTTTGGTTTTGTAATGTTCTTATATCTTCTAGTTGCAAGAAATTGCAAACTATTATTGACCCTGAAAATTACAGTGTACTTTATACATATTTATAAAAACTTAGAAATCATTGGAGTTAGTTTTGTAAGTCCAATCTTGCTGTTATTTTATTTTAGTATGTTAAATAATATTTGCGTTTGTTATACACAGGTGGTCTGAACAAGAATGTCTTCGGCAGCATCTTCCTCTCACAGCAGAAAACCAACAGCAAGTTTTGGGTCCCTCATTAACACTTATCCGCTTTCCTTTGATGACCGTAGAAGAATTTGCCATTGGACCAGCGCAATCTGGAATATTAACTGATCGTGAAATAGTCAATCTCTTTTTGTATTTCACTGTCAATCCAAAGCCATCTGTAAACTTTATTGATATCCCACGCACCTGTATGACTGGCAAAGAGCAAACATTATGCCGATTCCAGCAATGTGAAAGCAGATGGGGTTACAGTGGCACTTCAGACCGCATTAGGTTTGCTCATGATTTTTTTTTTTTCATTTCGAGAGTTTAAAAGTCGCCTTTGCAGTAAAATGTTTATAGCTATATTATTAATGTTTTAGATTTGTTGTAAATAAGCGAATATTTGTCGTCGGCTTTGGTTTGTATGGATCAATTCATGGGCCCACAGACTACGATGTTAACATTCAGGCAAGTTTCTCTCTTTGGTAAAGGGTTCAGGGGAAAAGCTTTTTGGGATCGTAGAAGTTTAAATAAAAATACAATTTTTATTTAAACCGATGTAGTAGTAAAGGTTTTAATTATGTTTTCTGTTTTCTAGATTATACACACCAACACAGCTAAAGTTTTTGGGTCTAACGACTCTAGCTTTAGTTGTGATGGATCCAATTCCACGTTCCGGGTTATGTTCAAAGAGCCCATTGAACTTGCACCAAACACGAATTACACTGCCAGTGCAACATTAAGGGTAAACATCATGAAATCAGAGTTGACATAGTATATCAAGGCACAGATAAGGTTTTTATTGTTTGTTTTTATTTCTTTGTTCACAATTAGGGACCGGATTCTCATTATGGTACCAAAGGTTTACGAAAGGTTACACTTGACAGCCCAAATGGAGGAAAGGTGACATTCTCTTTCACATATGCTGCTGGAAACAACAATGGGACATCGGTCGAAGATGGACAGATACCAGAATTTATATTTTATACATAGTTCATTATCCTTTTGGAATTTGTTATTTCACTATACAGCGGTAGCATTCTGTTTTTGGAAATTGCTTCACTGATGCAGGAATTTATTTTCAACTGCTTTTGTTGATTATAAAATCATTGTGAAGTTGCAGTTTTCACAAATATAGATATGGCCATTCGCTACAACTTAATTGTCTGTTAACTTAAATGAATTCACCATTTTATTTCAGGTCTTAATTTTGGAAGCACTACATACAGTATAATTACATAAAATGTTTTAAAATACTTGTATTGCTATAATTGGCAAATAAACATGCAAGTATATTAATTTCTGGAAAGAGAATTACAAATATTATTCTGTGATTAGATGTTCAGACCATTTATTATTACTAGTTTTCCAATTTATCTTCCAAAAATACACCTACATGACATTTTGTAAGAAAAACAATAAAAAAGATGTAAAAACACTTTTTTTTTGCATTCATACTTATCGACCTCAGGATATTCGAGATAACAGTTCATCTATTTTTATTTTCAACATATTGTCCGGAAGTGCAGCACCTGGCATGATAAGTTATATTTTTTGCTTTCTTTCACTTTAATACATTTTAAAATTATGAAAGTTTTGTTCTAGAAGGTACTTTTAATAACATTAATTCATTTATCATTTAAAAATAGTTTAGTTATAGTTTTGATGAGTTAAAAAACAAGCATTGGCTATCCATGACAGCTTGAATTATCAATGTAAAAAATCTTATCAAATATAAAAATTTGATTGTATTATGCACGATATGCTTTCCAAACAAACAGGTATATTGTGTTTTTATTTTTTTTAAATACATGGGGATCTTTAAATTTACATCAAGTTCATGTAGTGATGAATGGCTATTTTTATCGTTAAAACCATTTATAAAATTGGAAATTGACGAGTAAATTTTCTTTATTGCCAACATAAACAAATCATTAGTTACATCTTCACTTTACCGATGATTAATTATAGAATTACATAATAATAACAAGATTAATTTCTTTTTTCCCCGTGAGGATTGATTTGTCATTTTTATTGGAAAAAGCTTAAAAAATCCATATAAACAAGAGCCCTTGGTGTTTTTAATATTTTTAAGAGTTGCAACCCCCTACTTGGCAATATTTCAGCGCCATCTATGATGCATTCTGACAATTTATGAGCAATAGGCTAAAAAAATTTCAATCTAATTATTTGCCCCTTCGTTTTATCGAAAAAACTATAATATAAACTATCGTCTAAAAAATATGAAAGTGGGTAATTTCTTAGAAACTTTAAAAAAAATCGCCATTTAAAACACATTTAGGCGTGACACCTTGTTTGAGATGGCGCCTCCACCCTTGGGTACATGACCTTGCATGACGTCATTTGATGACAAAATAGAGGGCCCCACCCTCCAGCTCATCATTGGTTGTTTGGGATCGGAGGCTCGCCTCCCATTGGTTGAATTTGATGCCGCAAAACGGTGCCGTCAGCCGTTGCGTGCAGGCTGAGCCGTTGAAGCCATCATATTACTTCGCTAACGGCGCCATGTTTTGTTTTGACCGTGAAAAGCTAGTTTGAATTGCTAGGGCTAACAATTTTGAGTTCTTTTATAAATTCCGAAAGTACGAAGATTCTCAAATGAGGTGCAGCGAAACGGATTGATTCTGATATAGGTAAATAACCGTGTTGAGATGGCTATTCTCTAGCTCACTTCTAAACAACAGTGCATGCAGGTGGACTGACTGCTTTTTGTGCCTGAAAATCTCGACAAATCGTATTCATTTGCTTTCACCGATACCCATGCTGCTTGTTTTTTTGTTTTTTTGACACTTTCCCATTGCGATAATACATTCTAACATGCTTAGAACCAGTTTAATTGTGGGAATTATTATTTTGAAATCTTTAGTACCGATGATTTAAATCACTACCGTGAACCGATTCAATGAAGAATCACATTTACGTCTATCAAATATCTTCTTGTTTTACGGGCATGCTGCAATTATTTTCTTTTTGTATCGGTATTTTTCCTTGCTAAACGCAAGGAAAAATACCGATACAATGAGTATTGCTTCCTATAGGTTGTAGGCCCGTGATTTGATGGGGGGGAAACCCCATAGATGTGGGGCTCCTTTATATGGGCCAACGTTCACACAATACCAAATGGCAAAATGTTTTAGAACAGTGGGGAAGTTTTGTTTCCTGTCCTCTTGTGTTAAAGAGAGTGAAAGAAAATGCTGCCATTCATTAAGATCATACATGTATATCTGAAAGGTTATAGGATTCGGAGGTCTGGGCCCTATCTGCCATCAGCACGTAAGTTAAAAAATACAGCATATTTGTTATGGTTTCGCGGCTAATTTGCATTATCTTGAGTTGCCATTGCCAATTGTAGGAAATCCAAAGGTCAAATATCGAAAACTGAAATGTCCTTTTTGTTGTGAGCAAACCATGTATAATTGTTAGGCAAAAACTGTTCAATTTGGGCAATTTTTCAAAGCAATATTTTGTGCAGCATTATATTGAGGTTAATACATACATTTTTTTTATAAATCTATTTCAGTTTATCCTTGCTCAATTCGTGTACACTCATCAGAATAAGTATGACATAGAAATGTCAGGATGCAGTCCAAGATACCTAGCTGCAATTGCAACTAAATAATTTATTATAATTGTCCCATGCATTTTAAGAAATCATGGAAGAGGTAATTTTTTTTGCTAATTGTTTTCAATTTGTTTTCAACTCGTTTTCAACAAAACGTGCTTAAATTATGATTTTGTTCTTGGAATGAAAACAGTACATACAAGTTAAGATTGAACTTGGACACAAAGCTAATCTGCGTACAAAACCAACTCCAGATGGATTTACTCACGATTGGACATTATTCGTGCGAGGATCTGAAGGCAGCAATATTCAACATTTTGTTGAACGCGTGGTATTCCATTTACATGAAAGTTTTCCGAAACCAAAAAGGGGTAAGTAGCTGTCATGATCACACCTAAATGATCGACTTTAACAGAGCAGTGCCTAACTGGCAATGGGGTTACTAAGTTTTGCTGTTTATGTTTGTCTTGCAGTTGTCAAAGAACCTCCCTATCAAATATCCGAATCGGGTTATGCTGGATTTATGATGAAAATCGAAGTGAATTTCAGAAATAAGGAAGAGCCGAAGAAAGTGTTCTTCGATTATGATCTCTATTTACAATTGGATGGGCCACCAATTTCCAAGTGTAGATTGGAAAAACTTACCTTCAACAACCCAACAGATGATTTCAAGAGAAAAGTTATCCTGTCGGGAGGGGTAAGTAGTATCAAAATTTTAGATATGTTAAGCAACGCTAATACTAACAGCATGTTATTGACTCCATTGTGTAGTAGAAATATAATTGTTGCTCATAAACGACACTATAAACAATTACGGCGACGTAGATATTTGGCTTGAGATAAAAAGGATGAAGTTGGGATTCAAATTTTCATTAGAAAATCCAAAGAGATCATATTTTCTTAAAGCCGTGGACCTTATGTAGAGCTACATCATGGGTCTGAATCTAATGCGTTATATACTTTATGGTACATCCTAACATATAGCAGACTATTTTCCAAAGATAAATTTTTTGGGTTCTTGGAAAATTATTCATGTGCATAATTGTATAATATACTATAATGTGATTAGAACATTTGGTGGAGAATTTTTACATATATTTATAAATGTAGTGGTATAACACTGAGTTTTAAAGAACTTTGTTGTAGTAATTTTCTCAGAAAATTGCTTTTCATGGTTGCATAATTTTGCCTACTTTAGGTATCTGTCATAAGTCTGCATAATAATTGTACAACAATTTGTTTTGAAATTCTTTGGTAACTACTTTACCCTTTATTCTGTACGATTGGGTGTTGTCCTACCAATCGAGTTGTTTTGCTTTCCTTTATGGTGTAGCACAGATGGTTCATGAACTTTTCAATGCAAATTTGCATTATTGAACCGGGTTGTAAAATGTGCACTGCAGATACGTCATTAGAGAAGCGGGTAGGTTACTAGTTGGTTATTTGTACAATATATTGGCAGGCTGTTTTATCGTTTCTCTGGTAGCCAAATTGCTTTATTGCCGAATTTAAGTTTTTGCTTTAGCATAGCGTCCTTCTTAGAGTCCAATCTTGGATGAAATCAAGTTGTAAAGTGACTAAAAAATGTGAAGTGCCAATTTCTCAATAATAGCCACAAGGCTTGAAATTGGTGGACAAGCCATCAAACCTTTGGGTGAACTTCAGTTATCCAAGTCTTGAAAACTGTTTCAAAGATGTATCCTTGCTATGACTGAACTTGGCTGCTTGAGAAAATCGTTTATCTGTTCAGTCTGGCGCTCACTTTGAAAATATCGATTGAAATGTTTTATGCAACGCTTTGTGTGCTATTGTTATCTATTTGTTTGGGCATCCATTTTTCATAGAAACCAATATTAAATCCAGAAACTGACGTATGAAACATTAAGGATTTAGTTATTAGTGCATTTTGCTTTCTATTTGGGAGCTCAGGTTTGTGCATACATTTCTAAAGTTTACTTTTGAAGTTCTATCCTCAAATATCTCTGCTGAAATTTTCATAGAAATGTTGAGGTTTACCAACCATGGACCAAAATCATCCTTTATATCACAGTTAAGTAAATTTTAACTTACCAACTCAACGATTATCTTGATTGGTTTTCCACTTTTGTTTCCAGACAAATGCTAAGATAGTTTCTCTAAAAACTGCCCGTGCAAATTTGCATATCCCTAATGGTTGTGGGGTCCATTGTGAAATAATCACCAATAATCAAGTAAACATTGAAATCTTCATTCTAAATTATTATATGAAATCCCAAATGGGCTATGGACATCCATTTCATGTTACGTGGATTCATATTTTTAAAATGCTTTATGGGCAATAATTAAAAATAATATAGCAAAATGGGATTCTGCTGGCTTAAGTTTCAGGAAATTTAAGAATAATTCCTTTGAAATCAACCGTTAAACCGTGTATCCATTGGCTGTTTGCTGTTATCTTCATTCAAAATTTTACAAAAAAATATCCAGAAAATGATTTTGGAAAACTTCCATTGAACAATCTCATAAACAACTTTAGATTGGGCAATTCTTGTTTTTCCTTCAATCTATGCCGCTTGATTGCATGGCTTTATTATATTTATTACAAATTAATTCAACTTTTATGTGTAGGTACAGCAGATTCGATATACTTGGATATGCAATTTTATTTATATTCATGAACCAAGAAAAATTCTTGATTCCGCAAAAAGGGTCGAGTTTTTTTTTAACATTTTAGAAATTCCTTGCACATGAATTATAAAAAGTCGCGTCTTTACAATTTTTCTGTATGCAGTTCTCATGTGAACTTTCAAAATCTAATCGAACAAGTACAACTGATTAGACATAAAAACTACTTTTCATTCGTAGTAGTTCATATATGTTTTCCTGCTCGATAAACAAAATTGTGGACGTCATTTATGTGCAGCTCATTTATTTACAAATAAAATGGGTTGATGTCATTTTATATTCTGAATAACTTGACGTCTATTGGCTGACTTTATGGCTCGATGCGTTTGTCCTTTGGCTTTGTCACATTTGCAAATTTTGATCTGAAACAATATTTGCTTTAAATTGTTTCCTATGTTTTTGCATCAGTCTTGTTTCATTGATATGCTACAAGTCATATTTTCTTTGGTGAAGCAAGTAAACAAAGACGTCTTGCAAACTTATGAGCAAATATCTAATTTATGTTGGCATTCCAATAAAGAAACTGTTTGAACAAAGTGCGACTGTTGCACTATTTTAAATGTAGATGTCTTGCGTCGGTCAGTAGGCGTTTGCTTTCTATTATAGAGCTGCAAAAACCCCATTCATTAGCCATCGATTGGATGTTTTATCGTTAACGATCGATTAATGGCCTTTTGGTAGAGTAGTTTGTTTGGTTGTTACACTCGAATTTTTCTTGTATGTCGTGGAAGTCTACATGTTTTGGTCGGTTTGACTGACCGTGTGAACCTGGCATATCTGCCACATGCAGTGTTGCTCTTTTACAAGCGTGTATTAATTGAGACGTTGTACACTTGCTGATATGCAACTTTTCTAAGTAGACACGTGGTTTCTCTTAACCGTTGTAATATTCGGCTGATAGCGATACTTTATAGTACTATAAATAAGTACTTTGCATTCTGTGGCTAGACCTTGAAACGGAACTGAAATGGTAGGCCCTCACTACTTTTTATCTTTGCATTTTAGCCTGCTATGGATGGGAATTCAAAGGTTGTAAAGATTGCGTTGCTATTTGTAACGTAACTGGAGATTAACGAGGCTTGTAATTCGTATTTCGAACTGTACTCAGCAGTTCTGCCATGCTCGTACGTGCGGCAATACTGATGACAAATTGTTTTAGCAGGTCATTTGTCAATTAAATGTACTGTGAGACATTGAATCTCACTGATGTATCATTTGTTGTATGGTGCATTATTGCTGATAACTATAGTGCTGTATAGGGATTAATTTTAACTGGAAATGGCACAAAATTAAGTGTTTTTCTGCCAGTGTTCTTCCCCCATGGCATTACGAATGGCACAACAAGACTGTGTTTGGAGAGAAGCGCGCCTCTTGTCTTGTGCCTTGGACGTTTTTGGGAACTTTTAAGTAATTTTATGCAGTCTTAACTATTGCTGAAAGTTTTAAAAAAATGCTTGTTGTTTTTGCTCCAGTTTGCTAATATCGCTTCCTTTGATCTGGTAGCCCTTTTATAATGCCTAATTTAGTTTGGTTTTCTTTATAAGTCAAATTGCGCCCTTAAATTCCACCAATCAACCTCTTTCGAGTGATACTCCATCTGTTTTGAAGGCCAAAACTTCCGCAATCCATGTACATGAACAATCTTGGCAATGCTTCAGTTTCCGTTGACTTTACAAGGAAAACCTATGAAATGCAACATTGTTAAATTTCAAGATTTATGTCTGAAAGACGTTCATCAGCTTTACAGTGGTTGAACTTTAATAATAAAAGTAATGAAAGCCATACCCACCATATTTAATCGTGTATTGTATCCCCATAGATGGGAACCCTTATGGAAATCTCATTCCCTAGTAGATACGGGTATAGGTCTGGCTTACAGTAATTGGCCTTGGCAATAGAGCTTAGGCAAATGAAGAGAAATCATAGCTTTAGGATCTGCAATGTTAAAGAATACTTAATTGTCCTTCATTTTTTGTGATATCACCAAAGGAAAGCATGCTATTTTGGGAACTTGTAATGTATTACTTGAACAATCTTTTAATTCTGTATAACTGATGTATTTCGAGAGTTATATTCTGTCAAGTTATACACAGTTATTTTTCTTGTATTATTGAATGGCCTTCAATTGATGGGAATTTCAAATCCCATCAAAATCTTTTCAAAAGTAATGAAACAAGAAATAAAATAGATGAAATAAACCTTGAGTTTATTAAGCCATACAGTATACTGTAGGGTGGAAAGATTTCTGGAAGTTGGCGAAATACAAGGATATGTTGATATAAAGAACTTGTTTACTTAATTCTTAAGTGAAGCT
The DNA here is from genome assembly GCA_034696685.1 of Julus scandinavius. Taxonomy (NCBI): domain Eukaryota; kingdom Metazoa; phylum Arthropoda; class Diplopoda; order Julida; family Julidae; genus Julus; species Julus scandinavius. The sequence continues at coordinate 18,163 of JAQGAE010000451.1, read as the reverse complement.
GCTGAAGTTTGCTTAAGAAATAAATGTACATGCCACGTTCAAAAATCCCTGAACTCCAATTGAAATAATATGAACCTTTCAGTTTCTCACTGAGTCCTTACTAAGTTAGTTTTTATTTGCGCAAATCGTTTGTTTAAATTGTAAAATTAGTAGGCAATGATACTGTGCTTTTTTGAAAATTGCATACATAGTTATCATTACAAACAACAAATGCTTTCAGGGCCAACTTAGATTCTTCTGGATATTTTTGAAATGTTAAAGGCGCATTAATCACAAGTTTTGATCAGGATCTGGTAAAACTATTCAACTATAATAACAAGGGTTGAATACACAGAAATACGTTTTAAATGAGGTTGTAAGCAATAGTTTCCATAGATTTTCGTATTGTATATAACCTATAATGCAATATAGAATGTGGGCCGATCCATAAACTTTATCATGGTCGCATATACGTAATCCATATTTCTAAAATTCCTAGAGTTATCTTGTCTGTGAATACTGAGGAGGAATACTGATTTCCTCCGTTCATTACATCGCAATAAAGGCTCGCAAACTTTCGCTTTTTTTAAAAAAAAAATATATATAAACTCAATGGAATGGGTCAACCGCCATTTTGTTTAGTTTTTTATGAATGTTCAGGTCGAATACACCTATAGGCTCGATAAGGATGGTGGTGATGGAGGGGAAAGTATAAAATTCACGAAGTATAGTGGTCGTAATTTATACACTTTCTCAAAGTGATTTCAAACCTGTTTTATGCTTGCATTTGATTATTTTGGAGGGGAGAAAAGTCGAGGGTTTGTGACGCTTCTTAACGTTCCTTAGTTTTTTTGTGACGATGCCGGCCGTTGGAAAAGACAGGGAATTTATTTCAGTTTTCTGGGTTATTTGAAATTATACCAAATCAATCATCAACCAATTTCGGAAGTGTTGACGTGGGAATAGATAGACGATGAGCTTGGGTCGAGTCAGTTTACTCCTTAATTAAGGCCATCCTCGGCTAATTAAGGACGGACCTATGTTGTAAATTATCCCGGCCGCAGACAGGCTTTTAAGGGCTGGTGTAGCCTGGGAGCATTTGGCGAGCCAAATGGGGCCAACCACTTTGAAATGCAAGCATAATGCCATGGATTAAATTCCTCGGTCCAACCTACCTACGCTCCATTCAATGACCCCTCCAAATTTTCAACGTGGCAATCACAAGCTGCTTTATAGGAGGATCCTGTTCGTTTTCTACGTCTCCCACCCTTGAGGAGGGCCCACGTACTAATCATCTTTGGGACCCTGCTAGATTTTTTTAACGTTTTATATCCACGGATTTTTCCAAAGAAACTTTTGAAGTTTTCTGATGCGAAACCAGTTTTTTTTCTCCTTCTTCTAAGTGTGCATGTACTGCGAAGTTGCTCACTATACTCTCGTTATCTACCTGTTCGTCCTGTTTACCGTGCTTGAGTTGGCACTTGGTGCTATGCAACTCTCGTTCGGGTTTTTTTACTTACTTTTGAACGATTTAAAAAAAAAAATTCGCTACGTGTTCAAAGGGGCTGTGGCATGGCAATCCTCTACCTGTTCGCTATCTTTTGTTGCGCCTAGCCTATTTCGTCGCATTCGGAAAATTTTTTCGACAACAACCGAATGCGGGCTTTGCTCCGATAGAGGCTTTTTTTCTTTTTCTTTTTTTTAAACCATCCCCACAGAAGTCGAAATCGCCCAATTGCAAACTCTGTGGCGTTTTTATCAATATCACGTAATTTGTTACGTTCGTTGGATGATGACGTCCTGCCGCCGTATGATTTATCAGCGATGGGAAATTGAAACCACTTTGGCTCTTCCAGTAACATGACAACGATGGTTAGCCTCGTACGAGACTAACATCAGCTGGCGAATCAGGTTGTGTAGGCCTACGGCGAGTCCCGCTTAAATGTGCGGAACCGGGTTGCCAGAGGTCTAGTGGTTTCGGTCTATGGATGTTGGCTGGTTCGGACGGGAGGAGAAGGTATATTATGCTATTGTGCACTTCGCTTAGGCCCATGGCGCGCGTACCAACTGCCTACGAATGATGTCTCAATGGTCCAAGATGATGGTCGTGAAAAATTCGTTCTCCTATCCCATGATGTATCGAGGCTACTCGCAGGTTAGTTCGGACCTTCGCCGCGACTTTTCTAACATATGTTTGCTGGCATATATATATATTTATAACGGGGAAACTTTTGAACGTGCTCGTGACTGGGCTGCATGTTCTACATAATACACGCTCTTCAACATTTCTTTCTCATTGCCTTGTTGCGAGGAATGAATAGGAATTTAGGCCACGTCAAAAGATCCTTTTTGAACAATTTTCAGTTTTTTTTCCTTGTTTCGTATAGCTGCCACCTGAAGATAGAAGTTGTCATGTAGGGAGTTTATTCGTGTATAATCCGCGATGTTTTAGACTAAGGACAGTTAGAGCAGTTAACTTGTTTGTAGGTGCTTTTAAAACTCATTGAAACTTTGTTAACCATTGACTGTTACAGAAAATAATTATTTGAGTGGACTTGTAAGGTTTCGACTTCGAGATATTTGGTTCTTGTGGGCAGAATTCTGAGTGTTTTTCCTGAAATCTACACTACAATGTTATTTATCAATTATTCCCAATCGTTTGCTGTGCCACAAATGCGTCCTATGTAAGAATTGAAATGATTTGATTGGTCAAAAACTGGTTTTTGTTAGCTTCTTCGTGCTGCAAGGAAATTATACAATTAATATGTAACGGTAATGAGGGCCCTGTCTGGTTGCATGGTTGTATACGAGTGACCGTTTCTAGGAACCACATTTGCATTAAAAATTCTGCGAATGTATATTTATTTGAATTCCTAATTCATGAATTTCGTTGTTCTGAAGTTGTTAGATCGTACGTATACATGCAACGTTGCGTATTGGAGAGTAGAAAAACTTTTTTTGAAAGATTTTCTAGGCTTCCCACACCACTTTTTTGTCATGTGGCATGACGTATTTATAGCCTATAAAAGCCTGAAAGGCTTAACAGTGCTTTTGTAACGTTTCAAGTTGGTATTTTATAGTGAGAACTGGAAGTAGTTCGAATTTGTCGTTTTTTATACTGTCATATCCTGTGTTGCTAATTTCTATGTAAAAACTGCAGCTTTTCCAATAATGGCTTTGCGGAAAAATACGAGAAAATGAACGTTCATATTTGTATTTATAACTGTTTTTTTATGCTATGGCGATGTCTGAGTAGGATACATTGTATGCATTATTTAATAATGTGGAATATAGCACAGGACAATCTGCTACAAATTATATACCAGCATGTTCATATTGTCGTTTCTGCACTGCGTGCTCAAACTTATCTTCATGTATAGTAGACGTGTGATCAGCTTGATTGACAAAACGCTTTTTGCAGTGGTAATAAGTTGGTAATTTTTATGGATAAATGCCGTGATGATAGGATCAGGTGTTTTGTCATGAGTAAATGATATCCCAGTTTATTCTTGGCAACTCAACTGAAAACAGTTTATATAAAATCCATTGGGGGAGTGCTATGGTGACGTTACACGCAGTGGAATACTTACATTTATATTATTTGGTATATATTGGGATAAGGTAACTATCACATATTCATCTGTTGTCGTGTAACCGTAAAGCGTTAAACCCAAGTTTATGTTAGTTTTTATTATATTTTCAAATAGCAATCATGACGTCATTTATAGTTGGATTCTAAACATGTTGTAAAAGCAAGGTTGTATTCTTTATAACGTGTGGGTTATTCATGTATTGCGCATATTTAACGACCCTGGGCATATGCAGATTGGGGAAATTAAGAGGAGTTAAATAGAGAGGACGAAACACAATCGTGGCCAATTTTTAGAGGAACTATCCTGGCATTTGCCTTGCCTAAACTGTGGAAAACCTCGAATGCCAGTCAGGGTAACCGACCCGTTTGGGAATTGTACAGTAGATTATTAAGAAATCATCACGATAATGATGATAAAATTCTAATTTAGCACAAAGCAAAAGTTTCCAATGTTTTCATAGTGATTGCTGACACAATCTAGTGTCAATTTACGATATCTTTCTATGAAACATTGTATTTCCGGTTTACGTCTTCTAAAAAAGAACAAATGTATTTGGAGAATCCGATAAAATAACTGATTAGAACGTGGTTTTTATATAATTTGCTAGACATTCTCGTGAAAGTATATCGTCCGGGGTCCGGGGAAACTTTATCAACATCGTGTGGGACTAGCATACGTTTTGAACATCTTGGGAAATGCTATAGCATTCAGTAATGGTCTGACACGAACTCAGAAGAAAATGCCGCATTGCCAACTGAAGTTCTTTCAGTGTGGCTGACACAAATACAGTCTATCCTTAAATTTCTTTGTGTTCACATTTAGTCCACACCCTGTATGCATATTTGGTAATACGTTGAGTACATTGCACTCTCCTATATCCTTGTTCTGACGACTTTGATGTACAACTTTTTCAAGTATTGGCTCATTATCAATGACAGGCTTATAATTACTCTGTCCATTATTTCTTCGATTAATTTGCTCTAGACCTTGTATCGATAGCGAGCCAACATACATACTCGTCCTAACATGTGCCTTAAATTGGCTTACGGGTATATTTAAAAGCTTCATTAATGAGCGACTTGGTTCAATTATCCGAAAGGTGTTTTTTTTTCCCAATTTGTCAGAAATGTCATTGGAAGAAATGTGAATCGAACAAGTGGGTCGAGCTTTTTCATTGGATAATCCTCGATTTTTGTCCCGAAATTGTTTGACTTGCCAACAAGATTTCGTCATGGGCCAGTGGAATAAATAACCCATATCCGGTATCCCTTGGCAGTAGCTTCTGGCCAAATGTAACGTACTCGAAGTAATAATGTTGCACATTCTCATCATGTTTATTAAGGTAAGCCAGGTGCGGCGGTTTAACGAAAGTTAAGTGTACCTGGAAATGATTGCACGCATTGTAAGGTGTTGCGGTGCTCTCCAGGTGTTCACAAAGTTTGACTAGGAAAGCCTGTTTCGCCTTGAATGGCCAGAGGCAATCATCAGAAAAGTCAACAGCCTGAACACCGCTATTCGCATCGTCCTATTAACACCACTTTGCTTCCAATCGCAAGAAAGGGTCTGTTATTAGCGAGGTGATGACGAGGAATCTTTGAAAATGGTGGATTACGTTTCAGAAATTACTTTTTGGTTCCAGGGAAAGCCCTAAAAACCTTATTAGTGGACTTTTAAGGAACCGTCACTTGGGAGGCTGGATTGCCATTGACTTGTCGTTAAGAATACTTGTGTAGGCATTTTTCTGGAAGTCGAAAAAACAAACGTTTAAAATGCCCAAACCTAGCCTAAGGTAACCTATTATGACAATAGGTTTATTTTGTGTGGGTTCTTCAAATACGCTTTTTTTTCTTCTGGTCATCCAGCCTCTCATATTCGTGGACATATTGAAGTGCTGCTGTTGCAAGCTGCAACCACTCTGCATTGTGTAACGGGTTCATGACCTAGAGTATAAATCTCTCGGCAACGCGTGCCTATTGAATATCTGCATTTTTATTTAATTTCTTGCAGCGAAGGAATTTGCCTTTCTTGTTTCGGCAGAACGGGATATTTGAATATTTCACGGTGATGGCCATAAACCTCCTTAGAAACTGCGGCTTCACGAGTTATACTGTTATTCAAGGAATTCTGGAATTTCTATAACTCTTTAAATTTGGCATGTCTTTGTTCTGCTCCTTTTTTTTTTAGTTTTTGCCCGTTTATGGCCAAAATGTAATCATAGTTGCGTGAATATAGTATTACGTAATGCGGTTGAACTGCATAAACTTATATTCAATTTTTGGTGCAGCTTTTTGGGCATGTATAAATGTGTTTTATATTTTGCTGAATTGACATGACTTACAGATTATAGTCAATCACATTAAATGATAATTTTGAGAGCTGTTTTGCTTTCAATTAAAGGTCAGCGACGATATAAGGTACAAGTCACCAACATCGTTCTATATGCAATCTCTAACGCACTATACAGTTTTAAAATAATAGTCTTTGCACTTTATAACCACGTGTTTTTATTTCTACCTTTACTTTATGCAACATTTCATTTTTACTATCTGCGATCGATTTAGGGTGATAAAAACAATATTATGGCCTTCGCTATAGCTTCTTATCGAACGTTCAAAATTGGGACAGTGACGTGCATTTGAAGATTTTTATCGTAAACAATTTTCCCATTGTATTTCAATAATTTCTGCAAACACCTGTAGTATGGTTATCCTTATCTAGATATTTCGTTCGATATTATAGAAAATTGTATTCGGCGAATTACATAATAGTGTTTGCTGTACTTGTTTCCAGTCGTTGGAAAGCTAGCTTGTGGTATGTTGAGTATTAGAAGCTTGTCATTTTTGCATTGTGGTAACTGAACGTCCCTATATATTTACTATAATTATATAGTGCAGTTTTGAACTATGTATCCATTTAATGAAGCCCGAGTGTAATGGGCGTGGCGTGCATATTGTTTTAACTGGCTATGTCACTGTTCTTATCAATTGAATTTGCCAAGGCTGGACGTGTTTCATATCAAAAGCTGGAATTGATCGAAATTTATTTTGGCCGAAGGCCTTTCGTATCGAATGTCCCTGGATGTATTCGAGGACTCCGCCAATTCAGAATTCCTATTCTCGGTATTACATTGAATGGTTTCTTTGTAATGCGTTTATCATTGATTATTAATTGGGTCGATGTATCAAATTTTCGTTGGTTACATCTGTGTAACATCAAAACTCGTTCACCTGTGTTTCATGTGTAGCAAAAACCGGTTTATGACATACCATAAACCGTATCATTAGAAATCGTTTTCTGTTAATGAATAGCATATGATAAACATCATTAAATTGTAATGATTATTCGTTTTTTGATGTTAGACCTGTTAAGGGTCCATTTATGCAAGTTAGCGTTGCTTCCCTGACGATCATTTTAGGGAAATGTATTATCGGAGGTGTATAAATGCTTTCTCGGAATTCTATAAAAAGACAATACGTGGGAAAGGAATTAACCTTTAATACTGTTTATCACTAACGCAATTTTGCCAATAAAGTTGCATAACAAAACAGGCGTTTTCTTACGGAATTGCGCGCAAATCGATTTTCAATGTCAGTGTAACACCTAGGCTGTAATTAAAGAGGGAAAGCATATTATTTCTATTCAAATATAAATATTTAAATGCGAACCAAGGTCAATATTTCAAATATTTTTTTATCCAGCACAATGGTATTGGCTGCGCATTTTGTCACCTAGCTCAAACTGGAATATTTTGAATTGACACATATTCGACGTCAACACAAACTTGTTGGTTGTCCAGTGTTATGACATATAGGTAGAAGCTTGTCAACCAAGACCGAGTAGCATAACCTCTTCTTTGTCATCCAGTGTTCTGAAAGTTGAAACATGTTGCCTGTTGACGTTCTAGATGCATCAGAGTTAAGTTTTTTTTATTTTTCTAGTTTTTTATTTTTAGCTTTTTTGTCGAATAGGGTGGTGATTTTCCATTTAACATTCTGGCATGAAAATGGCTCTGGGTTTAAAACCTGCGCTAGCTGATTTGTCCTGTGACCGTGGTAGCTTGGCAATAGGCTTATTCGTATTTATAAAGGCGTATGCGTTCATGCATTGATAGCCATACATGAATTCAATCATGAATGGACATTATTTTGAATGAAGTGAATAAGGTTGCATACAGGCTTGCCCATGCATGATCCACCAATAGGGAAGAGCTTCAAAGAATATGGGGGATTTACCTGCCAAGCATATTGTGCTTTTTGTATCGCTGATACTGGGAATTCGGTTGCCTAGGCACCACCAACCTTTTATGCAGAATATTATTTGCTAGATCAATTTTTATGTTTTGTGCACCAACGTGGATCCAAAGAAGTGTACCGTGTGTGCATTTTACTAATACGAGGGTCCGGGGATTATTCATAGGGTAGGGAACTGTTTCGGAATAGATTTAGGACATGCTTTAACATTGTTGATGTCTTGATGAAGACTACATGGGAAAGCCATTGACTTTTAGTACACGTTTTCAAACATAATTTTTGTTAGTTTTTCTTCCTTTCTGGTGGCTGGGCTTTCATTTGCTGACACATACCAGTAGGAAGGAAAATTGGGGTATATTCTCACTTATGTACTGCCGGTATATTGCTCCAATGATTTTCCATTTTCAGATGCACCCAAGCATATATCGTTATTCGCTAATGCTACCCTAAGTGATTAAAAACTATCAGGTCGGAACCGAAATTAGTAAAGCTGCCGTTTTTCAACTTTCCTAGTGTTAGAAGGCAGCTTGTGTGAAATATTGACGATGTATGGTGTGCTTTGCATGAACAGATTTGCAAACAAATGGGAGAAAGGTTTTAGGCAAGCGTGAAATAATAATGGGGTGATGCAAAAATGATGGGAAAAGAAATGCTTTGCCTTTTATGGACATTTCTAGTGGTTGTTTTCATTACTTGAAAGTGTTAATTTTTAAATTTACTCGCTATTCATTGTAGTAAAGCCATTGTCGGGCTATAATAGTTTTTACTTTGTACTAAAGTTAGTGAATTTGAAATGGCATTGCGCAGCTCTAAATGCACATAAACTCTATAAAGAACCATAAGAAAGTTGAAAATTGTCGGTTTGTTAAGTGTTTATTAAATTAATTCATTAAATTGGGGGCTTGTTTGATTTTGGCGTAGCTATTCATAAATATTGACTGCAGCACTAGCACCTGACATTCGTGTGGTATATGTATTGAATAGTTTTATCACCCATGGCAACATCTATGATGGGAGAAAGAACATGTGAATTGGAAATAATGTAGATTTGAACCTCAGGAGCTGTTATGGAACATGTATGTAATAATTAATTTGAAAGTATTATTTTTTTCCTCAGGTTGGAATTCTGGGTTCAGAAAGTGGCTTGAATCCCCTGCAGAAGCCGTCTCCAAGTTCAAACTCTCACTGCTCTTCGCAATCCAAGTCAACAAAGCATTTTTCGGAAGCAATAAAAGCACCGAAATCTTCCACAGCTTCCACTGCTTCTGTACCATCCACAACTACAACGCCAAGTATCACAAAGGTTAGCACCAAATTTGATATTAAGCGGGTTTTTTTTTCTAAAACTTTTAATTCATTTTGGATGTAGCACGGCATGACATGACGTTCTTTCTCTTGCTGAACCTTTTTTTTTTGTTATCAGGAAATAAAAAGCACACCTGTTTTACAAGCTCCCCAGACATTTGTGGATTTGTTTGGACAGCCCATCAAAGCTAGCAAGGCATCACCTGATTCCCAAAAAGTAAAGGTACGTAATTTCTGAACACTGCAATACGCACTAGGTTAAAGGAAATTTGATTTAACGATGATGTAGGGTGTGTGTTGAGTCGAGTATAACCCACCTATATGTAAAATAAATTTGGGAAAATGTTATTTAACCCCGCACCAATATGACATTTCTATACTGGCAATAAAGTCTTTATATTGCAAGTATTTAAGAAAACCACGTTCTCTGAGCCATGTATTAAAGACATTGCCAAAGGTTCCAATACTTGTATTTACTTGTTTTTATTTCAATTTGTAGGACCTGCACTCCAAACATTCCAAGAGCAAACCATCAACCGCCAGTTCATTTCCCAATGAACAGTCTTCTTCTAATTCCATTATAACCAAAGACCCAAAATCAAGTTTGTCTAAAGAAACCAAAGACCAGAAAGATTCTAAAAAAGATAAAGGCACAATAAAGAGGTCGCAATCACCTGTATTGCCAGCAATTGAATCTTTGCAAGTGAAGAAAAAGAAACATGTATCATCCTCAAATTCATCTTCCAAGTCCAAAGATGATAAGAAAAGAAGTGAAAAAAAGAGTTCATCCAAGGAAAAGGAAAAAAAAGAAAAGCGGGAAAAACATAGGCATAGCAGCGATGGTGGTGCTACAAAATGTGCGCCAGCAGAGTGGAAAAACTTGGAAATAAAGAGTAACAAGGAAATAGATGATAATGTGCAAACTCCCAAAAAATCCAAACATCCTCCATCGAGTTCGCCATCATTATCAAACAGTTCTACAGGTAGCGAAAATACTAAGTCATCCAGGTCATTTAAGGTTTCCACGCCTTCGCCACAACGCGTGGATGAGACCTTTGAAGCAGGATGTCCGAGTCCTACTTCAAGCATTAGTTTATCTCCAGCGCACAATAACAGAGGGCATGGCCCTTTGGGAGCCCTGATCGCAGCATACGAAGAGGGTGACATCCTTTCCCCAATGTCTAGCGATTCTGCGGACAGTCCCCCTCATCCTCTGCAAGAGGAGGAACAAACTGTACCAGACATTCACATGCAAGAGCCTATTTCAATGCCGCAGTCTCCTCCTTCACCTGCCAACCCCCCATCGCCTGTGGTCCTGGAGAAAAGGGAGAAATCCAAAGGGAAAGAGGAAAATTTGGCTAGCAGAGAGAAAAAAACATCTCTGAATAAGGTTAAAACGAAAAAAAATAAGAAGAAAAGATCCAAATTGCCATCTGACGTTTCCACCAAGAAAAGTGGAAAAACGACGAATAAAGAACATGTTTCGTGTGAAACCGCTCCAGAGAGCCTGACGGACGAATATGCCAACGAATTGAAAGATCTTCAACTTAAAATAATGACTCTGAGTAATCGTCGGCATCTTCAAAAGATCGTGGATGTGATCGAAGAAACGGGACTTTACAAAGTGACTAACACGACATTCGATTTTGATCTGTGCAGGCTAGACAGGGGAACTGTGATAAAGCTGCAGAAGTGTTTTGCATCTGGTTTTTAAGTTTGACATTGTTCGCTTTCATCTTTTAAATTCATCGAACGACATGTAAATACTTCCATTTGGTAGCTATGGCAATCATAGTTATTTATATAAGTGCCGTTTAAGGCACAAGGCCAGTCCACCGGCCTTTCTAGCTGTCTTACTTAACTTTATCACAAAATCTCTCTGTGGTAATGGAACTGCGACACAGGCATATTTCAGCATTGTTCACCTAAAAATCAGTTACAACCTGCTCTGCTACTCTCCTTATTCATCTTGATCCATTGGGAATGTCATAAAACAGACTTTTCCTGAAATTTCATGCAAATGGTTCTCACTTTAATGGTAGTGACAATGAGCCACTTTTGAATATCATGTTATGCTGCTGGTCATTACTTGCCACCTAGGTTACCTAGCAATGATTATAGTTTTTCAGTTTATGCCATGACAAAGCCAAGATAATTCCTGTAATGATACTGTTTTTATAAACTACTTTTTCCAGAAATATTTAACATCAAAATTTCTTTCAACAACTAGCCTTTGAATGGTCAGGCCAGGATAAACTAGCTTGGCATTTATTTGCATGGAAACAAATGTGGTAGGCTGGGATAACTAAGCAAGATGACCAATCCAGGTATCAAACACAAATTCCCCAAATTCACTAAGAAAAAGCACTAAAGCTAGATGCATTTTACCTAACGATGATTCGCTTATTATAGCCTGTCGTGCCTTACATAGAATTCTTATCGAAAACAGTTTGATGTCCTTTATACCGACAAATGCACTTTGAAGGCACTGTATGTAAAAATAAAAAGCTTTCATGGCCAATGATATTTTAAAGAATTGAATGGGGATCAGAAAGTCGAATTGGATACAACTTGAATGTACATACATGCCATCATGTGCATCTATATGACCAACATGCAATTTTGTAATTTGCACTGTTAAAATGTTTTTTGCCAACATATGAGATTATTTTTCTTAGCTTACAATAGTTTTGAGGTGATCCAATTGGTAAGAGCTGAAAGAGAAAGGTATGCATATTTAAACAAGAACTGTTTACATTTCACATTTGTTGTTACTGTGTTTTCATCCCTAAATTCATGATTATAACGACTTGCAAGTCGTAGCCAAATGTTCATTTTACATATATTAAAGTTTTACATTGAAAAATCAAGATAATGATTTTGTGAACCTCATTTGAAATTTTTTGTTTAGGAAGTTAATGTAATGATCTATGATATAGAAAATTTTTCAGATTGTTTAAACAGTTAACAGATGGGTCTAATAATTTTACATGACCTGACTTTTTTCAATGCAGAAATTTATTCCATACTATGTAAGTGGGAGTTTGTGTCATTGAAGGCCTCAAGTCCAATTCATTGCTCTTAACTGTATTCCTACAAAGCTTTTTGCAGTGATCCAGTTAGTCCTGTTTATTTTTTAAAAAAATCGCCATGTACTAATTATCGTTCATGAAAGGTCATAATCTATTGTGGACCAGTAATAAATGGTCATCTATTTTATTATACAATTTGTATTATTTTACTGTAAACTGTTTTTTTTTTTTAGGTTAAAAGAAATGCAATTTTGAAGATTTAAAGCCAAATCTTCCTGTCTCAAATTCTGTGGATGACATTGCATCACGGAAATTGCACTTCCAGCAAAGCAATTACTGAATGTTTAAAAAAAATCTTCTGCATTGTGGGGTGGGTGGAGGGCCATCGCAAAAGGCTCTGCAGTTTGAATACCCAAGTCCTAGCATGTAAGGAAAGCATTACATAATTACCAGTTTTGATCATTTTACCAAGGTTTTCCAAACAAAAGGATAAGACAGTAAAACAACTCAGTATTTATTTTCTGCAAGCTTCAGCTTCTTTATGCAAATGGAAAACTGTTTTTTTTTTTATTGTAAATCTTTCTATTTTTTGTTGTTGTAATTATCATAACCACCTCAATATGGTAAGAAGTAAGTTTTTCAGAGTGCTAATAATGCTACTTCTAAGATACAAGTAAAACTTCCATCAATTTTTATTATCATTTTATTTCTTACAGACCATACATATGAAAAATTACTCTATTTTAGAAGTAAATTTAACTTTATATATTGTTTCCCAGAGGCGCTTCCCATAGGGTAATTGTAATGGCACTTTAGCATAATTGCGCTTCAATTTTTGATAGATCAATGCCCATTCTTCGTCGTCATCGGCATGTTCCACCGATTGTAGATAAGGTGTCAAGTTAACGCCTTCTCTTTCCTTGGGGGCATGGACCATGAATTTGATTATCAGTTTCACCACCTCATCATTGTAGCCTACTACTTTTCCATTTTCTATGGTGTCAAATAGTTTCATGTCATTCGTCGTCCAACAAATGTTCTGACATTGATTAGTGTAAAAGTCTGCTTGCAAACACATTGCATTGAGCTGATACGCATAAAATGACCAGTGCTTCCCATTGGTGAGTATAGTTTGAGTTGCTAAGGGATAAGTAATTTCTTGATATGGTGTAAATCCTGAAATTATAAATTATGTACAATTATCACCACTTGTTGAGAAAATAAGACAAGGTCAAAGCAAGTCATTTCTTTATATACCTTTTAGGTTTGCGAGAGCCACAAGGAACCCGAAAGAACTGACGACACCACAACCATGCAAACTGTCTCGGCGGGACTCCTCTCCAAATAAGAAAACATGATTTCGTACTTGTTCAGTAGTGTATACTGACAACGATCCAAATCCATATGGATCGCCTGGAAAGAATCCTGGAAGACATAAACGTCAGTTAAAAACGATGTGGAACGCATTAAAGATCACTAACCTGGATCACTTCTTCAATGCTAGTATTTGGCTACTAAAGTTTAAGGTTAAGGTAAAACTTAAACTTGTCAATATGCTTATTTTTTTGTAATGCCAAAAGATTTGCAAAAGTGAAATGTACAATGTAGAATTAAATTTAAATACTCTTATTTCATCAATTATAAGATGCACTTCTTCCCTCATACAAACATTTCTAAAAACTGGGTGCATGTTAAAACTTAGGGCGTCTTAAGCCATGTACAGTTTCTCATAATCTAAGAAGTTAAGCACAAATTTGTAAAGTATACAAAACTAATTTGATTACCTGGAAGATTTATCGGGCAGTTTTCTTTGTGTGGTAATCCACTGTAGATACTTTGATAGCTATGTTCCGGAACATCATAAGTGGTGCACAGTGCATCATCCCTGTCTACATACTGTGATAGAAATTACTATAATTATTAGTAGAACCCAAAACACTCCTAACCACGACTAATATTTAACAATTACTGCACACCCATTTTTGGGAATTTTGAAATTTTTTTGAAAGGAATGCATTCCCACTTTTAGCTGACATTTTTGTTATCCATAGTCAACTGCATTTATTATTCTAAAATAAGTATGTGTGCTTGCTTATTTAGCCATCAAATTCTTCACCAAACACACCATAGGATAATCAAGTCTAAATCATGATACAACATAATTGAGCAGTTTTACCAGTGGCAATGGCTGGGTGTTACGAAGTTGAAGATAGGGCCTTCCGACATATTGAAGATTTACATCTATTGGAGCATCTTTTGGGGTAATTAAACCATCTTTTTTATTTTTTCTTCTATTTCTAATGTGTTCATTTGGGGCAAATCCACCAGCAATCCAAAACGCTTCGCATCTTGGATGGTAATCGACCTGATAAAAAAATAGCATATCTTAATTTGAGTTGCTTTTATTAAATGCAATTCTTTTCTAAAAATATTTTCATGCAAAACCATATATGAATCAACAAAGAAAAAACAAACATTGAGGCGAGAAGGCTTGGAGACAGAATAAGAGTAGCAAAAACGTAGAGTATGACTACAGGGTAATTTAATGGGATATAACAAAGATGAAAATAGATGGGGATTAATGATTTTCAGCTAAGACAACACTGTACATCTTTCAGGTGTTGTAAATTTACCTGACAATCTTTCAAGTGAGGAAGCTGACTTGATAACACCAATGTCAATGCCCTGAATATGATATCTGTCATCATTTGTCCTCGAAGTCTATCTTCAGATACTAAATTTTTGGAGGTATCTGTTTTTCCGATTCCTTCGAACGTGTCGAGAATGGTATTCATGACAATGGGTTTGATGTACTCTGCTAGAGCATCCACGTTCATGGTATTGTATACTTCTGGTAGCTGGCCCTCTTTCAAGCTGGTTCGTGTGGCGTATAACTTAAAAGGCAGTGTGTTGTAGTGCTTGTTAAATTCATGCATCGTGGCCACACGATAAAATGGTTTCATTTTTCCTTCGCTGTCTACAGTAAATGATAAAAGTTTCTCTTCCACCGTGGGCATTGCTTGAATTTTATCGTACGCTTCTTGGCGCTTAATGCGATACCGGCCTGCATAGGAAGTGTCGAATAAAGGCGGATATTCAGGAGTTTCACTGTACTCGTCTGCATTGGCGTCTACAGGTATTGTTGATTGTGAGCTTGAAAAACGCATGCATTTCAAAACGGAATTAAATCTAATCATAGGCTTTGAAAACCTGCAAGTTGAGAGCTTCGAAGACATCATGCCGATCGCCATTTTACCACGCTGAATAAACGGCTTGTTCCATGTGACTATTCATTTTAAATTTATTTAGTAAGATGATCGTATTATTTTTGCTGCAGTCTATTGACAGGCTTTATTGATTCTGATTGAAAAACATTTTCAAAGTAAATGTCTACAAACAAAATGAAGCGCTTTTAATTTTGAAAAAAATACGTTGGAGTTATCTACTGGCTACGTGAACGCCCTCTGTCGGATCGTTACACATGCACTTACGTTGAATTTTTTTTTGCATTTTCTTCTTGCGGAAAAACTAGTGTGTTTTTCCAATTTAAGTTATCTTTGATTGTCATTAATCATTCGCATTGACGTGAAACTTCACTTGTTTCCTCTAGAAATGGAATCAGCCTCCTCAGGTAATCCAAAGACTTTGAAAAACTTTAAAAAATACTTTTTTCTACATCAGGCCAAGGGTCAGCATTTTAATTATTTGTATAGGAACTGAGTGGGTCAATGAAGCTGTGAGAGTGTATAAAGAACTGACTGATGAAGATAAAAATAATTTTCTTGGGAATCTACTTCAGGAAAGCTCTTTCTCCCAACTCTATTTCCTTCAAGAGAATCTTCATAAGCTGAATCATCGAGATTTTATAATTCTTTTACCTATTGAAATTGTAGAGCACTTGTTGACATTCCTAGATTTGAAATCATTATGCAACTGCTGTCAGGTGAGCTTCATCAATGATTACACTGTTACTGGATTGTCATGGTCCATAAGATAATTTAATGATATAGTACCTACCTATAACTTCATTAAAGATGTTGCAGGATTTTACCACCAGTATATATATGCTCGAGAAACTTGTCAAACACGTGTAGTAAAAGTGGTTCTGGCATTTTGCAGAACCAGGTTTTGCAGTTTCTATAGGGATATCATATTTTATGTTGATATTTGCGTGCTTATAATAGTAAATAAAATTCAAAGGGCTAGCTATTACATTCGACAAATGATAATGACAGTAATAATATGCTTCTGAAATTAATAAAAACACAATTAACAGATATAGTTATAGTGTGGAATGTTGTTATGAGAATTTACCTGATAAATTGAAATAGTTAGAGGGCCAAAATACGTAGTATTTAACAATACTGAATTGCTGCTTTCTCCAACATTGTATCCTACATTGAATATTACTAACACTGTCATTTGGTTTAGGTTTCCCACCGGTGGAATTCCATCATATCATCATGTGACCCTGTATGGCGTGCAAAATGTGCGCAAATGGGATTAAGTTTTAGTTTAAACGAGACATGTGCAATAGAAGGAAAGGAGGAAACTTACAAATCCATGTGTCTGTCCATTGTGAACAAAAAGTATAAAATGCACACTGGGCAAGCTTTTAAAACGGACATATTAACAGGCCATTCAAGAAGAGTGACTGCATTAACAATTTGGAATGAATTGCTAGCTTCAGGTGCACCCTTATATAGCATTATTTATATTTTATGGATTAAGTTTGGAAGAGATAAATGAATTTATAACATGTATTTTTATAAATTATAGGCACAGATGATGGCGAAATATTTATATGGAATACTGAAACAAATAAAAGAATAGATGGGCATAAATTGTCTGAAGATTTTTGCATCACGTGCATTTCGCTCGATGGCCAAATGCTAATAGCAGGTTCGTCCACCGGCTTTATGGCATCATTGTCGTTGGACTTGTTTCAGCATCAACATCTTTTCGGTCAATTATCTGCTGCAGTTTTTGCTCTCGATTTTAATTCCCATTTAGATTTGGTGGTCAGCGGGGCTACCGATAACCTTATTAAATTTTGGTCACTTTCCTCAGGGCGTTTACTTCATACTTTTCACGGACATAATCATTGGGTGGTGAAAGTTGTAATAAGAGCATGCCCGGCAAATGAACAGTATCAAAGTAATCTGCCAGACGCTCATTTAATTAGCATGGATAAGGAGAAGATTTTTGTTTGGCCGATAGTAAACGGCATCCCTCTTGGTATAGACCGAACTACCGTCATTTCGCTGATGGGTTGTCCACATGGGTTTTTTACTCCTGGCCTTCTTTTTGATGGACGTTATCTT
The DNA here is from genome assembly GCA_034696685.1 of Julus scandinavius. NCBI lineage: Eukaryota > Metazoa > Arthropoda > Diplopoda > Julida > Julidae > Julus > Julus scandinavius. Next base: position 680 of record JAQGAE010000451.1, on the reverse strand, counting down.
CATTTCATTCGACAACATTTGGATGTTAAAACGAGTACCATGCTTTGCTCATATGACATTTACGCTGATAGAATGATACAAGAAATCAGACTAAATACACACGTGAAAACCCTTCTAGCTGTTGGTTCCAAATATGTGTGCATCGTTACGAGACATAGTGAATATCGTGAATTTCCAAGTGCAATACTTTTTGAGAAGGACACGTTATTGGAAGTGGCAGAACTGCAATTGCCTTTATCAAGGTAAGTCTCAGAATTGGTGTTATAACAGATTAATATGGGCATGTCTATTTCAATAAGCAGATTGATAAATAAGTATAGATAAAAAGTACATGAAAAGTAGCACAATAGAAGAGTTACCTAAATGCTGTTGTAAATATATCAAAAGTTTTAATTAGGTTTTCTCCCACATTTGTAAATGATAATGATTTACTAATAGTACATGTACAGTGGCTCAAAGCGAAAATGATTCACCTGCATTCAACGACTGTGTACACAGGGAAAAATCTATTTTTACAAGAAAATACTGTAGATTGCAATAAAAATGAAATATATAGTTGCTTACATATCAGATAACAAATAAACACAAGCAAGTCCTACAATTAATTAAAAGAATAAAAAATATTCAAAGAAATCAATGTCAAAACGAAAATGATACAGCAAGTTTAGGTCAAAGTGAAA